>CAWUFW010023927.1:27500-67685 GCA_963921515.1 Calotriton arnoldi | reverse complement strand
AGGTCTAAAATAAACTCCCTTTGGGATACTTTAATTGCATACCATAAAACTACCACACCACATACAACACTCAATTGTCACCGAATCAAAATCACAGTAGCCAGAAAGTCAAATATGTAAGAAATGTTTATTAGGTTGGTTTAAAAGATTACTTCCTTATTTAAGGTTTTTAGTAATCACTAAAATACATAAAATACAATATCCACATGAATATCAAACATTAAAATCACATAAACAGTGCAAATCGATCAGTGCAAATTCAGAAACAGTCATAGGCGATAATTCAACATTAAGTCTTGTTATCCTTTTCATGTATTACGCAATAATCCATAAAATTCACAACATTTTTTTATTAACAAGTAGACCAAAGAGCGACGCGTTTCGGAGGCATACACAGGTCCAACCTCCTTCTTCAGGCTTTGCTACTAATTTCTCTCAACACTGTTATCTACGTAAAAATATATAAAACAATCAAAATATATAATGTTAAATTATTGTTAAGAAAACCAACCTATTTATTCACTTTTTAGTCTCAATCTCAAGATGGCAGACATTTAAAAAGAATTCTTTCCCCTTTTATTTGAAAAAAGAACACAAACATATTGAATTAATGGCTCTGTACGGTGATTCTCAATCAACCCAAAACACAACACATTCAATCACATCAGAATAATTATCTTATTAGGCAAACAAGTTTATAGTGATTAATAGCCCAAATGGACAGTTGTTCCATAAAGGCTAGGGCTGGGTTCAGCTCTTTTCTCTGTGGGCAATGCTCCACTCCACCCAATTATACTAAGGGTCATATAATCCCTATCTTTTTAGTGCTGATAATGTGTAAATAGGCTGAGTACCCACCAAGGTATACACAGGTTGGTTACCGTCACAGGAAATTTCCTTTTCTGAGCATGTTCTTCATAAGTGTTTAAATACAACAATGATATCTAGAGGGGACAAGTATCCGCTCCTAAACGATCTAGAAAACAAAGCCATCATAAACTAATTAAGGCTCCATTTTGAAGAATAACTGATACTTCTCAGAAAAACAATAGGATATATATTACATACCACATACATGACAATTGATTAATGTCACGAAATGTTCCTGAACTTCCCTTAGCTTCTTAATTTATGCAGGAAAATTCCTCCATTGATGGCAAACAGGAAGTCAATAAAAAGACAACCCAACCAATCTGTTATAAAAGCAATATAGCGCCTAGTTAGCTTCTCAATATATCAAACTCATGAATTATATCAAAAGTAGAGGAAAATGAATTATTCATTTACCTTGGATTCGATGATCACACGTTATTTATTCCAATAACTCGGGTTAGCTTTATCCTTATTATAAGTGAACTTGATTATTTGTTCTTGCAAAATTTCGTTTTTCAGCATTAGATAAATGCTCTGAGCACAAATATCTACAATTCAAAAACAAGGACCAAAGTTTTATTGAGCCTCAGTTAGATTAATAATGACTCTAAATATACGCTTTCCTGACTATGAATGACCCTGGTCGTAAAAAGCCTTTTCCCAATAAGGCTAAGAACTGTATCTCGGTTGAATTATATATCAGTTGGATACATAAACTTGCTATCTTTAAAAATTTCTCTAAACCCGAGTTTTAGCCATCCATAGATTAAAGTGCTGCCCTATTTGCTTAGAGTCAAGGCGATACTAAAACAAATAGACTAAAGGTCCTAGCAGAGCGCTAAGCTAATGCTAAACCAACGTGCGCCTTTGCCACTTCCCGGGATTAAGGAATCTCCTGTATATGCTCCAATTCGCCTCATCAAGTTGTCGATCTGAGAGGCCCTTTATAAACCCTCCTTAATTACCAAACGCGCGCCAAACTCGATGTATGCAACATCGAGAAGGGACTTGAAAAATTCCTCTACGGCCGCCATATTGGAGGGGAGGAAGTAAAGAAGCTAGTAGGAGCGCAATGCACTCATTTCACAAAAATAGAAATGGGACTGATGATAGTTATTATTGTACAGCTGCTTTTTTCTCTACAAACGGCAAACTTAAAAGGCAAGCATGTAATGCAAAAATATAAAAAACTAAATAGCCAAAATCAACTAATAAAACTTAGTCACTCGAAGATTTATGGGTATTACTGTTATCACAGGTGCGAGATCTCTACAAGATGAATCTCGCCAAACTCCAAAGTTTACTAATAACACCCGCTATAGACATATCCACCAAATGGAATTAAAAACACCTTCAATCCACCTAGGCTTATAATTAATTCCAAGGCTAAGTTGAAGACCTCCCAATTACTCAGCTATGGGGGCCACTGGTGGACAAAAAGAGCTCTTTACAAAAAACTCGAATAACTAACAGTTCTACTGAATAAACCTATATATTACAAGTGCAGAATTAGTAAGGGCTGGTTAATATGGTGGATGGCGAACGATTGAACTAAGAGATAACAAAAAGGGCTCTATCTGGTTACTCATAATATCATAATTTATTTAATCAGTTTTTCCCATTCTTCTCTTGAATTCAAGCCCTGTCTTACGGTATTAAAGACAGATATGTACCACTGTTCCCTAGCTTTGCGCTTTTCTTCCATGTTGCCACCTCTTCTATTCATGTTCACCCTTTCCAAAATGAACCACATGAAATCCGTTTCTTTGTGTCCATGCTCCAAAAAGTGTGAAACCAAAGGGGCATTTAACTTTTTAGTCTTAATTACTGATTTATGTTCAGCCAATCTGACCCTAAGTTCACGACCTGTCTCCCCTACATAAGCTAAGCCACAGGGGCAGCGCAAAAGGTAGATAACATTTTTACTGCGGCAATTGCTCAGAATGTGAGCCTCTATTGTTCTACCATTATGTGTCACTGTTTTCGCCACAATACATTGTGCACACATTAAACAGTTGCCGCAACGTGTATTGCCCTTTGCCACATTGTTGTCCAATGTTCTCTGTCTATCCTTAGGTTCCTCTCTGTACGTATGCACCAGCTGGTTGCGTAAGTTCCTGTTTTTCTTATAAGCAAACAACGGTTTCTCTAATCTAACGTTTTCTTCGTCATTAAGAATATTCCAATTTTTATTCACTACATTTTTTATTTTGTTACTCATGGTACTAAACTGGCTGACAAATACTATTCTAGACTTTTCCTGTTCTTTTGTCGACCTATTCAACATTGCATCTCGGTCATAGAACCTAGCCCGTTTAAACGAGTGGGATATCAGTTTATTGGGGTATCCTCTGTCTTTTAACTTCATTTTTTCAACACTTCAGAGTGAGCATAAAAATCTATCAAGTCAGTACAGTTTCTCCGTAACCGGAGGAACTGACTGAAAGGTATGTTATCTTTATGCGATTTAGGGTGGAAACTAGAATAGTGCAATAGGGTGTTCTTTGCCATAGGCTTAGTATATAATTCTACTGCCAATCTCCCTTCATTCGCCTTTATAGTAATGTCTAAATAGTCCACCTTTTCTTTGACTCTGATGTGCAGTAAATTTCAAATTCTCATCACCTAAATTCAACCAGATAAGAAAATCCTCCAGAAGATCATTAGGCCCATCCCAGATAAAGAAAACATTGTCTATGAAATGAAGCCACTCTAACACGTTCTCATAAAACGGTGCCAGCTCATTATATATGTGGCGTTCTTCAAACTCACCAACATATAGACACGCCAAGCTGGGGGCACAGGTCGCCCCTATGCTGGTCCCTTTGATTGTGCACAGACTTTCTTCAACATGTGAATTGGTGAGTCACACTTTGGTTGCTGTAACAGTTACATTTGCTTAGCTGTCTGCACACTGTAAGTGGCAATAGGATCTTTGTGAATTTTTGTGGGATGAGAGGGCTGGTGTTGTCATATGGCACCATGCTTTTTGAGAGGAATGGCTGGGTGCATGTACTGTCTACTTACCTGTTCTGTTTTCACATTTGGGTGAAATTTGTGACACATCTCTCTGTGTGTGTGGTGGAGGGCTCCATCCTGCTCAGGGGTGGGACAAGACAGCATAAGATGGCTACCTACCTGTTAGTTTGAAGTGTACAATGCAATGGCTGACACATGCATCTGGTTTGGAGGAAGTGCTCCATCTTGATGATTTGTGGAACAAGGGGGCATGGTGGTAGTAGTAGTGCAGGCCTCCAACCCACAAACAGAACAACCTTGCTAAATGGCTGCCTACCTGTAAGTTTGGTTGGTGTACTACGATGGCTGCCACATGCTTTATGGTGGGGGGTGAGTGCCACATCCTGCTCAGGGGTGTGACAGGGTTGACTGTTGGGAGTTGTGGTGCAGGCCTCCCACCCCCAAACAGCCCTCCCTGGGAAGATGGCTACCTACCTGTAAGATTGGTTGTTGTAATACAATGGCTGCCACATGCTACTGGGTGTGGTGGAGTGCTACATCCTGTTCAGGGGTGGGACAGGGGGGCCTGGTGGGAGTTGTGGTGCAGGCCTCCCACCCCCAAACACCCCTTCCTGTGAAGATGGCTACCTACCTGTAAGTTTGGTTGTTGTTATACAATGGCTGCCACATGCTTCTGGGTGTGGTGGAGTGCTACATCCTGCTCAGGTATGGGACAGGGGGGCCTGGTGGGAGTTGTTGTGCAGGCCTCCCACCACCAAACAGCCCTCCCTGGGAAGATGGATAACTACCTGTTAGGTGAGGGTGTACCGTACAATGGCTGCCAAATGCTTCTGGGTGGGTGTGGAGTGCTCCATCCTGCTCAGGGGTGGGACAGGGGGCCTGGTGGGAGTTGTTGTGCAGGCCTCCCACCCCCAAACAGTTCTCCCTGGGAAGATAGCTACCTACCTGTTAGGTGAGGGTGTACCTTACAATGGCTGCCACATGCTTCTGGGTGGGTTTGGAGTGCTACATCCTGCTCAGGGGTGGGACAGGGGGCCTGGTGGGAGTTGTTGTGCAGGCCTCCCACCCCCAAACAGCCCTCCCTGGGAAGATGGCTACCTACCTGTTAGGTGAGGGTGAACCTTACAATGGCTGCCACATGCTTCTGGGTGGGTGTGGAGTGCTACATCCTGATCAGGGGTGGGACAGGGGGCCTGGTGGGAGTTGTTGTGCAGGCCTCCCACCCCCAAACAGCCCTCCCTGGGAAGATGGCTAACTATCTGTTAGGTGGGGGTGAACCATACAATGGCTGCCAAATGCTTCTGGGTGGGTGTGGAGTGCTCCATCCTGCTCAGGGGTGGGACAGGGGGCCTGGTGGGAGTTGTTGTGCCGGCCTCCCACCCCCAAACAGCCCTCCCTGGGAAGATGGCTACCTACCTGTTAGGTGAGGGTAAACCTTACAATGGCTGCCACATACTTCTGGGTGGGTGTGGAGTGCTACATCCTGCTCAGGGGTGGGACAGGGGGCCTGGTGAGAGTTGTTGTGCAGGCCTCCCACCCCCAAACAGCCCTCCCTGGGAAGATGGCTAACTACCTGTTAGGTGAGGGGGAACCATACAAGGCTGACACATGCTTCTGGGGGGGGAGTGCTACATCCTGCTCAGGGGTGGGTAAGGGGGGCCTGGTGGGAGTTGTAGTGCTGGTTGCCTGGACACATACAACCCTGTAAATGTTGGCTGCCTTTGGGGTGATTCAGATGGAGTGCATGTTACATCTGTGAGACCTGTGTTGGGTATTATGGTGCAGATGAATGTACTTGGGCCTCGGAGATGTAGCTTTGTAGTTGTGCAGGACAGTACATAGTAGTGTAATGGTATACATTTGTTGTTACTTACCAGCCTGCACTCCCCCGGCTATTCCTGTGAGACTCTCTGGATGCAGTATGGCAAGCACCTTCTCCTCCCATGCAGTGAATGTTCTTGGTGGAATGGGAGGGCCACCGCCAGTCCTCTGAGCCAGCTCATGGTTCTTGTTCCTCTTCTTTTTGACAACACTCTTCAGGTCATGCCACCGCTTCATGATTTCCTGTTTATTGCACGGGGTGGTCCCTACTGCATTGACCTTGTCAACTATCCTTACCCACATTTGCGTTCTGGTGGCTAATGGTGTCTTTTGGACCAGGTTACCAAACAATTGTGGTTCTACTCTGATTATCTCATCTACCATGACTGTCAACTCACTCTCTGTGAATTTGGGCATTTTCTGTGGTGCCATGGTGTGTGATGTGCAAAGGGGTTAGAGGTGCAGGTATGCAAGTGGTGGTGGTGGTGGTGATGTGTATGGTGTGTGATGTGCAAAGGGGTTAGAGGTGCAGGTGTGGAAGTGGTGGTGGTGGTGTGTGTGTGTAGCGATGGTGTGCTGATTTGCCTCTCCTTTCAGCTGTGGTGTTTGGCCCTTCACTTCTGGAGTATTGCAAAGGATTGTGGTCAGGGAAGGGTCTGGTTTTATACTCAGCTATGTGGGTGTGTCAGAATGGGGTATTGCTGTCAGGTGTGTTGTGTGGGTTGTTCTGTGATTTGTATATTTGAAGTTGCCATGGGGGTATGTCATTGGGGTGTGTTAGGTGTTTTTGGGGGCAGGGCTAGTTTGCTGTGTGCACTTGGTGGCCTTGTTGTAAGTTTTTTTTGTCGAACGCCATATTTGTCACGAGCGTCCGCAGTGGTGGCTATGCTACAGCCCTTCCGCCGGCTCTCCCATTCATCACTGTTTGCAACCGTGGCAGTCCGAAACTGCGGAACGTACCGCTGTCACATCGGGGAATCCTAATTTCACGGGCGGTTACTCCGCGTGCCTGGCGGCGGTTTTGTGTGTTTCTGCCGCAAATCCGACCATTGCGGACTGTTTTTCACCAGCTCCACCCGCTGCGGCTGGTTTTTCGTTGCCTCTTTCCACCGCGTTCGGAATTTTTGGGCGCTTGATCCTAATCTGACCGACGTTTTTGCCACGGTACCGGCAGGCGGTTGATTTCCGCTACCATGGCGGTCGGGGTGGTTTTACGACCGCCATCCTAATAGACCCCATAGTGTTTAGATGTTATATAAACTCCTTTGTTGAAGAGAAAATGAATCTTGCACTTGAAGAACTATTTAAAGACATTACCCCAATAGGCTGAATAATGTTTAATAAACAGTTAAACCATGTAATAAAACACACCATACACCACTTTTTTTATCCAGAAATTGTCCTCAGAAGTTTGGTTGAAGAAAGAAGAGATATGAGTTCGGTAATCTCCTAGTTAATCTTGGTTTGGATTTTAGATCTATTTGTTATTGCATTCTTTCCATCCAGACTGGTATCTTAAATAGACAGTGTAGTGTACAGAGGTTGTGTTAACTCATTCATGAAAGATGATAGCTAAAGTAATAGAAGTTCTTCCTGAAATGGATATTTGTCCAGCTACAAAGTTTGTAATTTCAGTTTCCAATTTTTAACCATCTGCTTTGCATCATTTTAGCATCACTATAAGGTATTTCCCACTTATTTCTAGATACAACATAGATATGACATCTGATCTGCAGTTTTGGCAGGTCATAGTTTGGTTGTCCTTTTTCAACAGTTTCTCAAAAGGCACAGTTTTAGTATCTGTTAATATCAAGTAGAGGAATCGTTCAGAATTAATTACATTGCTGGAGGTGAATCCACAATCTTCACACTCATGGTTCTATTTGTAACTCAATCCAAATAGCTCATTACTATTTACTTCTTCTTGCTCTAATACTTCTAGCATTACCATAATAAATTCTTGTGCGCCTTGTTGAATATTTAAAGAAAACACTACTGATCCAGTAGATATATCTATAAGATCTTGGATTCCTGAAACAGAATGTATTGCACTTCTGTCACTCGGTACACCTGGGTGCAAACTATATAGTGCAGAACTATGGACATATTTACATTGAAATGGCGGAGCGCGTTGCTGCAAGCACATTAGCGGTGCCGCGCCAGTCAAAAAATGTAGGGATGCCCAGTATTTACAAGAATACAGCGCACCCTGTGTTTTCCCTTGCACCGGCGCAATAAAAGCTGCTGAGCGTGAGCTCAGGCACCCTTTCACAAGGGTGCCTGCATTGCAGGGATGACTTTGTTTGTGCAGGAAGGAACACCACCCTGAACAAAAACAATCATTAATGGCGTTTTGCTCCTTCTATGTATGCTGCGGAAGGAAGCACACATAGAGAGAGCAAAACACTAGGAGAAATAAAAGTATTTCTCCTCGTTGTGCCACTCTAACGCCTCCTTTTCAGAGGCGTTAGTTTTTGGCGCTGCCTCAGATTTACAGATCCTTGTAAATCTGGAGTAGTGTAAAAAACAATGGGTGTTGCATGGGGATGCCCACAGCAACACCTATTGCACTTACCTGTGCTGCAGAAAACTTCAGTGAGGAGTGCCATATTTACAAGGCAGCATTAAGCCACTCAAAGTGACTAAGCGCTATCTTGTAAATATGAAGCAGGGCATTGCGCCACCAGAGCGTCTGAAAAAGTGATGCTCCAGTGGCACAATTCCCTTGTAAATATACCCCAGATTCTCTTATCTGTGTTTTGTTCAATTTGGTTTACTACATGTGGCAAATGGAACAGTACATTCAGAACAACTTTTGCATAGAAGTTGACACCGAACTGTTTTCGAACTGGGAACCTACAACTTCTCCATCATTTACAAGTTTTCTCGTCTTTGATCCTTGGGGGATACTCCTTCTGTCCTTCCTTTTCTTGAGCATCCATACACTGTTTTGTAATCTTCCACTTTGGACAGATTAACCATTCTCATAAACAGGATACTGGCCTAAATGAGAAGCATATAGACTTCTTAACCAATTATATTCCCTTGCACAGCTTGCATCAGCACTAACTTTCTTCTCATCAAAGTCAAACAAAAACAAACCGGACAATGTTCTAATTCGTGACAATGCTACATATGACATTCCTTCTTTGAATACAGAAGTTCCAATATTAAGAAAAGTGTTGCATATACACTTAAAGCTTGAGTTTGTGGCTGGTTACAGCATATGCTAGAGACAGTGGGAATTGCATTCGCTGGTCGTACAAGTCTTTCACTAGCAAAAAACGTGCAACGCATCGACCAATCTGCATGACACCATCAACCTCATCAAATTTTATGACCAAGTATTCCAGCGCATCTCTGTTTGGATAATTAATTACATTTTTAACTTTACCCATAGCACCATTTACTAACCTTTCTTCAACATTTAAATACTGACGCAAAATTATATGACAGCTTTTGCAGAGACGTAACCACTTCTTCAACCCTGCAGATTTCGATTAATTTCTCCAAACAATCCAATTTCTGTTGTAGTTTATCTGTGAGTAGTATTATGACTCCCTGATGTTCCATTTTATCAGGAGATGTAATTTCCAAAATATCTTCTTTCTCCAGTTGTAGTAATTCTTCATTAAATTTCGAGTACTCCTGAAGGGTTGGCATTAAACACACTATAGACTTCTCTTCTTTAATGAAATTATACATTAGGTCTGCTGCTGTAATATTAAATGGAAATAGTTTCTTGATAAGGTGAGTTTCTGAAGCACGTTTCCCTTCTTTTGTGAGAACTCCTACTCTAATATCCTTCAGTATATATCCATAGTTTATATCTGATGCTTGGTGCATCTATCTCACTAATTCTTTGTATTAAACTTTTTCCCAAACATACACAATTCTAATACTTCCTAGAGAATTTCTTGTTTCATTATGTGGAAGTGTTTTGAAAACAGGTTGACCTTTTACAGGTGTTAGTTATAGTAGGTCACCAAAGAAGACAATTACATGTTTCCCACCAAACAGTAAATCATAGGGGCATATTTACAACTAAAGTGGCGGAGTGCAGCCTTAAGCCAAGAAGGTTAACGCCACGCTCCGTCACTTTAGAAACGCATGGCTGCACCGTATTTACAACAATACGGTGCAGCCCTGTGTTTCTCCCTGCGCTGGCACAAAAGTTAGCTGCCTAGAGCCAAAGCAGGCACCCTTGCACCATAGTGCAAGGGTTTCGCTTTGTGGGAATGCTTGTTTATGTGCAGGATGGTGTCTCTTCCTGCACATAAACAATCATAAATGGCAATTTGTAACTTCTATGTGTGCTGCTTTGTGTATCATACATAGAAGTTGAAATTCATCATTTTTAAAATTATTGTTTATGTGCAGGAAGGGACATTTTACCCCTTTTGTTTCTCATTTGTAAGGACATATTATCCTTGTCTCTGTTCCTTTCTTCTCTGACTTTTTGTTGGCATTATAAATCTCTGTAGTTAACAAGAAATCTATGTCTCAAAAGAAAAATAAAAGGAGTACATTTAGCTTTTCAATTCAATTAAAATTCACTTTATTTGGTTACAATAACCATAAAAGTCTGACACAATTGCATTACAAAGATAAAATTTACATATCATGATTACAGAAGCATTGATAAAAACAGATAATAAAAAACAGTCAATTGAAAAAGTGCGCATATATTAAAAGGAAATATGAACCCTAATATCAAATCCCAAAAACATTCAGCTCTAGTATCACCTATACAATATAGTCCATGTAGCTAATCTGTAAGAAAGAATTTGTAAAAATATCTTCAGTTATAATAGCTCGTAGCGTTTTCTTATTGACATTGCAACTCTGATAAAATTCAAAACAGCAGTACAGATAGTTGAGGTAGACAAAGAGAGCAAAAAATTAAAACCGTCAATATAGGTGCATGGTCTTATTTCCCTCAGTAAAGAGATTAAAAATTGTTCCCTCTGCTCTTTATAAAGCGGGCAAAACAAAACAAAGTGCAATGTGCTTTGTGCTACTAAGTTTCACATGGACAGGGACATAAACTATGGACCCAACCTGATTGTTTAGGGAATGCCACTAAATAGTGCAATGTATTAAGTCGAAACCTAGTCAGGTAAAAACGTGCTTGTACATTTGTGGTAAAGGCTAGATAAAGTTTCTGTTCTCCAGGTAATGAATGAAGGGGATCAGGTGCTGCCAATTGCACACGGCGCAGATGGGCCCTGGCAAAAAAGGCCTCTTTTACGATGTTTTTAGCGTTTGTATTAATACTTGCAGGATTATCATAATAATGCCCCAAACCTAGCTCATATAGATTTTCCTTCACAAAGTGGAGCCAGGGACTAGACAATGCACTATCTAGATTACTACAGTCTTGGATAACATCTCTTGAGAACGTTAAGTCCTCAGATAGCCAAATCTTGGCCTATAAAAGCAGTGAGGCAATAGCAATTTGATCTTCAAGAGAGGCCAACCCGAGCTCCTGATGGCAAAAATATGTGGGGGCACTATTCGGAACCATTAATAATCTCTTTATAAATTTATTTTCCAGGACCTGCAGCTGTTGGGCGTTCTGGTGGCCCCAGACTCCCGCCCCATAAGATGCCACCGACAAGCATTTCGCTTTATAGAGAGATACTAGTTCTCTCACTGGTTTGTGACCAAGCTTAAGGGCAAATCGGAACAATCCTTCCACCACCCGACTAGTGTGTTGTACCCTGGCTGTGATGAGATGGTCCCATTTCATAGTATCATTGAAAATGTTCTCTAAATATGTAAAATTCTTTACCTTATCAATTGTCTTGCCCATGACCTCACATTTTCTTGTTTTGGTACCTTTAGGGCCACAGACCATGACATAAGATTTAATAAAATTCACTTTTAAATCCAATCCAAATCCAATCCAAAAACATTAAGTGACTTTTGGAGGCTATTAGCTGGCAATGCCATTAAGACCGTATCGTACGCATATGATAGCAATGGGATCGGTTTGCCTCCAATTTTAGGGAAATCAAGTTCCTTCTCAATTAAAAAGCCTCCAAACCATTTGTATACAGTAAAAAAGAAACAGAGCTAAAATGCAGCTCTGCCGAACACCTTCTGTAGATGCAATTGGGCCCGTCTTCTCCCCCCTAGTACCATAACGTACGGCAACTGATGTGGAGGTGTGAAGCCTACTTAGGAGGCATACAAGAGCTTCTTCGAAGCCCATTTGCTCCATTAATCACCACAATTTCCCCCTGTTTACCGTATCAAAGGCACTGGACAAGTCCATGAAGGCCAAATGGATAGAACCCCTCCTGGCCTTCATGTACTTGCCCATAACAAGGGACAGGTTTAGACACTGTTCGGTAGTACCCACCCACCTTCTAAATCCGTATTGCAGTCTTGGCACAATCCCTGCACTATTCGCCCAGGTCTCAAGGCGCGCAAAGATAACCCTCCCCAGAATTTTAGCGGTAGCGTCAATTAACGAAATTGGCCTGTAACAGGCAGGATCATTCCTACTACCTTTCTTATATACAGGAACAACAATTGCCTCCTTCCAGGTTGTTGGAATGGGACCATTCACCACAGATTTAAAAACGTTTGTAAGTATTGGTGCCCATAATTTAGGGTTGTTTTTAAACAGATCAAGGGGTACCCCATCGGGGCCAGGGGCTTTCATACTAATACCCTTTGTTAAGGCCTCCTCTACCTCTAACACTGTAATCGATCAACTTAATAGTGAGGCTGAACTTAAATCAAATAGCGGTTCCCCACTTGCTTCAACTATTAAAACATTTTTCGGGTTAAATATAGCCGAGAAATGAGATTCTCAGGTAGAGCCCAAGATCACCGAATTCACAGACTTAGGTTCATCTTTAAATAGAGGGCGATTAATTATATTCCAGAAACTCTTTGAGTCTTTCAGAGCACTCGCTCTCTCTAAGTCCTCCCAAGCCAAGCTCCTCAATTCGTCTTGCCTTTGTTTGATAGTACACTTATAAATCTGCCTTATATTTTTGATTTGTGTTCTATCACGTGGGGTGGTGTGGAGGGCCCTTTTAAGATTCCTATGTGCTTTAGAGCACTCCGCGTTGAACCATCGCACCTCCTGTGGTTCACTTCTCTGAGCCGATCTGGTCAGACCTTTTGCCACATCTGCACAGATCAGTTCAAAGTCATGAACCACCTCAGCGGGGAAATATCATCATTGAGGCAATTCATAATAGAATTCAAGTTTGCCTTGATAATTTTTTTCTTCAAATAGAGTAGGATCGACATTACCCCAATTTAGCCTCATTCCTCTGTTTTGATTGAAATCAATAGGGCTTCCATCACTTTTCCCTTCCATAGCTGTTATTCTAAAGAGCACAGTTAGTGGGTTATGGTCACTTGCAGCATTTGGGACTATCTCAAAATCATGAACAAGTGGGGAATACTTCCGAGAAATAAACATAAAATCAATTGTACTTCCACTGCCTCCTCCAACAGTTCGGGGGAGCCTGACATGCACCGGCTCAGGCGGAGTTGGGAGTGTGGGCTCACAGGGTCAGAGTCCACGCACGCAGCACTTTACCTTTGGGACTTCAGCCCCCAGCAGCCCTCAAGCGCCAGGAGGCGCCAATGCGATCTTCCTATGCCCGGAGGCGCTCTTAATCAGCTCGGGGCACCCGCAGCGCGGGAGGTGCGCGGGCGCGCCCGGGCCATGCCCGGGCCAAGGGCGGGCCCGTCAGAGCCCGGAGGAGGCTGGACTGGGCCTACTCTCTTGCTGTTTTGGCTAAGATATTGACCTCATTTTGATTATATCTGCACCAGCAATGAGGTAAAGGTCTTGTATCATTTTATATGTCCTATAAAGCGGCTAGAATCTAAGTTAAACCCTGTGGAAAATATGTTTTTACTAAGCATGGGGAAACGGAAAACTGGCCTTGTGACAAAAACAACTGATACCACCTTGGACGGTTTCCTGCAAAAGGCAGTGGGGGCCCTAAATAAGGAAATTGAATTGGCAGAGAGGAGACTGTCTCTAGTGCCTATCCCTGATCCTCCAGCCATATCTAGTATCACTGAGAACCCACATATTGAAGTCAATGGAACAAATCCTGAACTAGGACCACCACTACCATAATCACCCGCCATCATCATCGTGAGCCAGGGCAACCCATGCGTCCCCCAGGAGAGAGAAGAGACTGCCCCACAATTAACTATGGAAAAATCTGGGCCTTCGATTGAGATTGGGGGGAAGAGGAAGCGAGCTGAAGTGGAGGGGCCGATCCTAAAGTAAAAGGACAATCGCAGAGGGTTAAGCGCACGAAACAATCTCATCTGATAAGTAGTGTGTGTAGAACTCGCAATGGGGGAGGGAAAAATGTACAGGTTGACCAGGACACATTGATGGGAAAAATTAGTAAGGTTATCAATGATGCCCTGGAACCTATCCTCTCTCGACTGGCTTGCATTGAAGAGCATCTTGGGCGATTCTGGCAGGTTCAGAGGGAACATTTAGTACCCCAAGAAGCAAATGCAACAGACCCTTTACCCAGTAGAAAAAATAAAAGGGCAACTAAAGAGCCTTCTAGTGTCTTCCTTGGGGACACAGGATTAATCTATTGGCAACCCAACCACAGATAGCTGGACTTTTCTGCCCAGTACTAGAAATAAGTCAATTGACATGAGAGGAAGGGAAATTGGGATGAAGGGGTTATCTGTTGAGGAAAGACGAGGGAGAGGGAAAGTTGGGCAAGGTGAACTACGATCTACGACACTAGAGGGTGAGAGTATGCCACAAGAATTGAAAAGCATCTCGGATCCTGGGTATAGAAGCTTAGCTGGGCAAGGGGCAGGAAATATCTTACATTTACCACCTGACTGTACTCCTTACACAGTAATCTTGACAGGCCAACAAGAAAGTTGCTCAAGTCTTATAAATAAGGCAGCACACTGGTGCTCTAGGAGAGTCCCATCACAAATTAACTGGCTCAACCACATTATCATGGCAAGGAGGGTGGGCTGGTTAGGCCCTACAACTAAATGCTCAGAGGGGGACTGTGTTGTACTTATTTTTAGTGATGCAAGATGCGCGTTTTTCACCCTGAAGCACACCAGGTATTGAAAGGAAGACGGGACGCAGGTAGGTTCACCAGCTTCCTTTATTCCATCCGGTCACTACAGCGTCCCGGCAGCAACTACCAAAGCCCCGCATTCCGTGTACCACGCAAGGAACACAAAGAAGGAATGCACGAGCACAACACTCTACCCTACACCAGATCCCAACACACCCCCCTTCCTTCATATGGCAAACACAACACAATAACGAAAACCTACAAAACAAAAGAAGAAATTAAAAGAGAACAAGAAGCCAACATACATTGCAAGGTTAACTGAGATTGACCAAACATGACGTGCAAGACTCAATACCTGACATAGTCCCGGAATTTGGTGGGAGCAAACCTTGCTCTAGAAGAACTTTCCTGGGGAACAATCTCCCTGCCATGAACGTGGACCCCCCGCCTACCCCCCACAGGGGGCACTTCCGAGCAGGAGGTATGGAACCCCAACTTCCCCCTTACATACTCAGCTTTCGACTCCGGCACAACAGAGACAGCACATTTGTTCCAGATCTTACTATTCTCCAATACTACCACATGGTCTCTCACCTCCTTCACTCTAACCGGGGCAGAAAAGCGAGAGGATCCTTTGCGAACAAGAACAGATTTCTTCACTCTCACCCAGTCCCCCACACATACTGGGGAAACCCTGGCACATTCAGAAGCATATTTGGTTTGAGCAGCAGCCCTTACATCAGCCACCCTGCCCAACTTCACCAGATCAACCACTTTTCTTGACATCCAGTCCTTATTCAGCTTGGAACCCGCTACCCTACCCCTTAGCAAGGTGAAAGGAGACATCCCAGTACTTGCATGAGGAGTGGTTCTCATCGCCCACAACATATCAGTGATCACCACTTTCAAGTGCAATCCGTTGATCAAAGCCAACTGTAGCTGATCCTTGATGACACGGTTCAAGCGCTCAACAAGACCGTTGCTGCGGGGATGGTAAAGGGAAGTGAGGATATGCTTGATGCCATGCTCCTTTAGGAATTCCTGCATCTCCACGGACACCAACTGGGTCCTGTTGTCAGTCACCAACTCTTCCGGAAACCCCTCCCGAAGAAAGACATCCTTGAAAAAGTTGATGATAGTAGCAGAATCGACCCCATCCACAAACCTCACCTCGGGCCATTTAGACATATAATCAATCAACACCAAGGCATATTTAGCAGAGTTTCCCATCACACCAAAAGGACCAGCCACATCAAAAGCCAGCTTGCACCAAGGTGAGTTCTTTACAGCAATGGGATTGATGGGAGAAGGATAAGTTACTTGGGTTTTGTCACTAAGGACACACGCACCACAATCCCAAACACAATGTTCGATGGACCTATCCACACCCGGCCACCAGAAGTCCTCTCTAACTCTACGCTTCATTGCACGAATGCCAAGGTGACCTCCGTGAGCCAGATCCCAAAAAATTTTGTGCATGCACACCAGCACTACCAATAACCCCCCCCTCTGCAGAATTCCATCCACCAGGGACAATTCATCGCTTACTCTCTTGAAAGGGATCAGCTCAGGAGCTAAATTCATGTTGTTGGGCCAACCATGAACCACAAAATCCATCACCCTACTTATCTCAACATCCTTGGACACAGCTAGCTTCCAATCAAGTTCGGAGAGAGCACCTTCAACAGTGTCCTCCACTCCACCTACAGCACACACCATTTCCAGGTCCTCCCCCAAAGTGTCATCAGCAACCACCGTGAGGGGTAACCTGGACAGACAGTCGACAATGTGATTCTTCACACCTGCCACATACTCCAAGCGATAGTTAAACTCATTCAGTCTGTACTGCCACTTGGCTATGCGTGGAGTGGCTCTGCCACCCCCTTTGGTGGTAAAAAGATCCACTAATGGTTTATGGTCAGTTCTCAGAACAAATTTGTTCCCCCACAAAAAGTTCTTAAAATACTGTACACCCCACCACAGGGCTAGGGCTTCCTTTTCAACCGTAGAGTAAGTATTCTCCACCCCCCGCAGTGCTCTAGAGGCAAAAGCGTTGGTCTCCTCCCTACCGTCACATCTCTTCTGCATAAGAACAGCCCCTAAGCCCACATTGCTAGCATCCATAGTGACAATGCAACGATCATTGATGTTAAATAACTTAAGGGGGCATGCCTGTACAATTGCCTCCTTCAGGAGCTTAAAATCACGACCACACTCATCCGTCCACTCATACCTTGCATTCTTTTTCAGGAGCTCACGCAAACACACCGTCCTGTCTGAGAAGTTGCCCACAAATTTGGCATAGTATTCCACCAGCCCTAGGAAGGAACGAAGCTGGTCCTTATTCTGTGGTTCAGGTGCATTCTAGATGGCATCTAAAATCTTTGCAAAACCAAAGGGGATGATGGATGGAGTGTTGAACATTGCAAGCACTCACCCCCAGTCAACTGATCTGGGTTTAATCCATCATCATTCTTTAGCTCACTCCGCCACCCCAGTTCAGACATGGCCATATGCAAATCAGTCTGACCCTGTGCCTCATGGGAACAGTCCAGCCCGAACTGCCAAGCCATGTCTTCCCTGGACCGGAAACAAGCATCCTGGGACCGGTTTCTGGCTTACAGCCATCATCAGCCAGGCTATCTTGAATTCAGTGGCAAAGTGAGCAAGGGACCCACGTCTGGGCATACCCTGCCAACTTAGGGCGAACATAGCAAAACCAAAGGGGATGATGGACGGAGTGTTGAACATTGCAAGCATTCACCCCCAGTCAACTGATCTGGGTTTAATCCATCATCATTCTTTAGCTCACTTTTTTTTTTTGCCACATCTGCACAGATCAGTTCAAAGTCATGAACCACCTCAGCGGGGGAAATATCATCATTGAGGCAATTCATAATAGAATTCAAGTTTGCCTTGATGATTTTTTCTTCAAATAGAGTAGGATCGACTTTACCCCAATTTAGCCTCATTCCTCTGTTTTGATTGAAATCAATAGGGCTTCCATCACTTTTCCCTTCCATAGCTGTTATTCTAAAGAGCACAGTTAGTGGGTTATGGTCACTTGCAGCATTTGGGACTATCTCAAAATCATGAACAAGTGGGGAATACTTCAGAGAAATGAACATAAAATCAATTGTACTTCCACTGCCTCCTCCAACAGTTCGGGGGAGCCTGACATGCACTGGCTCAGGCGGAGTTGGGAGTGTGGGCTCACAGGGTCAGAGTCCACGCACGCAGCACTTTACCTTTGGGACTTCAGCCCCCAGCAGCCCTCAAGCGCCAGGAGGCGCCAATGCGATCTTCCTGTGCCCGGAGGCGCTCTTAATCAGCTCGGGGCACCCGCAGCGCGGGAGGTGCGCGGGCACGCCCGGGCACACGGGCCAAGGGCGGGCCCATCTGTGCCCGTCAGAGCCCGGAGGAGGCTGGGCTGGGCCTACTCTCTTGCTGTTTTGGCTAAGATATTGACCTCATTTTGATTATATCTGCACCAGCAATGAGGTAAAGGTCTTGTATCATTTTATATGTCCTATAAAGTGGCTAGAATCTAAGTTAAACCCTGTGGAAAATATGTTTTTACTAAGCATGGGGAAACGGAAAACTGGCCTTGTGCCAAAAACAACTGATACCACCTTGGACGGTTTCCTGCAAAAGGCAGTGGGGGCCCTAAATAAGGAAATTGAATTGGCAGATAGGAGACTGTCTCTAGTGCCTATCCCTGATCCTCCAGCCATATCTAGTATCACTGAGAACCCACATATTGAAGTCAATGGAACAAATCCTGAACTAGGACCACCACTACCATTATCACCCGCCATCATCATCGTGAGCCAGGGCAACACATGCGTCCCACAGGAGAGAGAAGAGACTGCCCCACAATTAATTATGGAAAAATCTGGGCCCTCGATTGAGATTGGGGGGAAGAGGAAGCAAGCTGAAGTGGCAGGGGCCGATCCTAAAGTAAAAGGACAATCGCCGAGGATTAAGCGCACGAAACAATCTCATCTGATAAGTAGTGTGTGTAGAACTCGCAATGGGGGAGGGGAAAATGTACAGGTTGACCAGGACACATTGATGGGAAAAATTAGTAAGGTTATCAATGATGCCCTGGAACCTATCCTCTCTCGACTGGCTTGCATTGAAGAGCATCTTGGGCTAGTCTGGCAGGTTCAGAGGGAACATTTAGTACCCCAAGAAGCAAATGCAACAGACCCTTTACCCAGTAGAAAAAATAAAAGGGCAACTAAAGAGCCTTCTAGTGTCTCCTTGGGGACACAGGACTAATCTATTGGCAACCCTACCACAGATAGCCGGACCTTTCTGCCCAGTACTAGAAATAAGTCAATTGACATGAGAGGAAGGGAAATTGGGATGAACGGGTTATCTGTTGAGGAAAGACGAGTGAGAGGGAAAGTTGGGCAAGGTGAACTACGATCTACGACACTAGAGGGTGAGAGTATGCCACAAGAATTGAAAAGCATCTCGGATCCTGGGTATAGAAGCTTAGCTGGGCAGGGGGCAGGAAATATCTTACATTTACCACCTGACTGTACTCCTTACACAGTAATCTTGACAGGCCAACAAGAAAGTTGCTCAAGTCTTATAAATAAGGCAGCACACTGGTGCTCTAGGAGAGTCCCATCACAAATTAACTGGCTCAACCACATTATCATGGCAAGGAGGGTGGGCTGGTTAGGCCCTACAACTAAATGCTCAGAGGGGGACTGTGTTGTACTTAATTTTAATGATGCAAGATGCGCGTTTTTCACCCTGAAGCACACCAGTTATTGAAAGGAAGACGGGACGCAGGTAGGTTCACCAGCTTCCTTTATTCCATCCGGTCACTACAGCGTCCCGGCAGCAACTACCAAAGCCCCGCATTCCGTGTTCCATGCAGGGAACACAAAGAAGGAATGCACAAGCACAACACTCTACCCTACACCAGATCCCAACACACCCCCCTTCTTTCATATGGCAAACACAACACAATAACGAAAACCTACAAAACAAAAGAAGAAATTAAAAGAGAACAAGAAGCCAACATACATTGCAAGGTTAACTGAGATTGACCAAACATGACGTGCAAGACTAAATATCTGACATAGTCCCGGAATTTGGTGGGAGCAAACCTTGCTCTAGAAGAACTTTCCCGGGGAACAATCTCCCTGCCATGAACGTGGACCCCCCGCCTACCCGCCCACAGGGGGCACTTCCGAGCAGGAGGTATGGAACCCCAACTTCCCCCTTACATACTCAGCTTTTGACTCCGGCACAACAGAGACAGCACATTTGTTCCAGATCTTACCATTCTCCAATACTACCACATGGTCTCTCACCTCCTTCACTCTAACCGGGGCAGAAAAGCGAGAGGATCCTTTGCGAACAAGAACAGGTTTCTTCACTCTCACCCAGTCCCCCACACATACTGGGGAAACCCTGACACATTCAGAAGCATATTTGGTTTGAGCAGCAGCCCTTGCATCAGCCACCCTGCCCAACTTCACCAGATCAACCACTTTTCTTGACATCCAGTCCTTATTCAGCTTGGAACCCGCTACCCTACCCCTTAGCAAGGTGAAAGGAGACATCCCAGTACTTGCATGAGGAGTGGTTCTCATCGCCCACAACATATCAGTGATCACCACTTTCAAGTGCAATCCGTTGATCAAAGCCAACTGTAGCTGATCCTTGATGACACGGTTCAAGCGCTCAACAAGACCGTTGCTGCGGGGATGGTAAAGGGAAGAGAAGATATGCTTGATGCCATGCTCCTTTAGGAATTCCTGCATCTCCACGGACACCAACTGGGTCCTGTTGTCAGTCACCAACTCTTCCGGAAACCCCTCCCGAAGAAAGACATCCTTGAAAATGTTGATGATAGTAGCAGAATTGACCCCATCCACAAACCTCACCTCGGGCCATTTAGACATATAATCAATCAACACCAAGGCATTTTTAGCAGAGTTTCCCATCACACCAAAAGGACCAGCCACATCAAAAGCCAGCTTGCACCAAGGTGAGTTCTTTACAGCAATGGGATTGATGGGAGAAGGATAAGTTACTTGGGTTTTGTCACTAAGGACACACGCACCACAATCCCAAACACAATGTTCGATGGACCTATCCACACCCGGCCACCAGAAGTCCTCTCTAACTCTACGCTTCATGGCACGAATGCCAAGGTGACCTCCGTGAGCCAGATCCAAAACTTTTTTGCACATGCACACCGGCACTACCAATAACCCCCCCCCCTGCAGAATTCCATCCACCAGGGACAATTCATCGCTTACTCTCTTGAAAGGGATCAGCTCAGGAGCTAAATTCATGTTGTTGGGCCAACCATGAACCACAAAATTCATCACCCTACTTATCTCAACATCCTTGGACACAGCTAGCTTCCAATCAAGTTCGGAGAGAGCACCTTCAACAGTGTCCGCCACTCCACCTACAGCACACACCATTTCCAGGTCCTCCCCCAAAGTGTCATCAGCAACCACGTGAGGGGTAACCTGGACAGACAGTCAGCAACGTGATTCTTCACACCTGCCACATACTCCAAGCGATAGTTAAACTCATTCAGTCTATACTGCCACTTGGCTATGCGTGGAGTGGCTCTGCCATCCCCTTTGGTGGTAAAAAGATCCACTAATGGCTTATGGTCAGTTCTCAGAACAAATTTGTTCCCCCACAAAAAGTTCTTAAAATACTGTACACCCCACCACAGGGCTATGGCTTGCTTTTCAACCGTAGAGTAAGTATTCTCCACCCCCGCAGTACTCTAGAGGCAAAAGCGATGGTCTCCTCCCTACCGTCACATCTCTTCTGCATAAGAACAGCCCCTAAGCCCACATTGCTAGCATCCATAGTGACAATGCAACGATCATTGATGTTAAATAACTTAAGGGGGCATGCCTGTACAATTGCCTCCTTCAGGAGCTTAAAATCACGACCACACTCATCTGTCCACTCATACCTTGCATTCTTTTTCAGGAGCTCACGCAAATACACCGTCCTGTCTGAGAAGTTGCCCACAAATTTGGCATAGTATTCCACCAGCCCTAGGAAGGAACGAAGCTGGTCCTTATTCTGTGGTTCAGGTGCATTCTAGATGGCATCTAAAATCTTTGCAAAACCAAAGGGGATGATGGATGGAGTGTTGAACATTGCAAGCACTCACCCCCAGTCAACTGATCTGGGTTCAATCCATTATCATTCTTTAGCTCACTCCGCCACCCCAGTTCAGACATGGCCATATGCAAATCAGTCTGACTCTGTTCCTCATGGGAATAGTCCAGCCCGAACTGCCAAGCCATGTCTTCCCTGGATCGGAAACAAGCATCCTGGGACCGGTTTCTGGCTAACAGCCGTCATCAGCCAGGCTATCTTGAATCCAGTGGCAAAGTGAGCAAGGGACCCATGTCTGGGCATACCCTGCCAACTTAGGGCGAACATAGCAAAACCAAAGGGGATGATGGACGGAGTGTTGAACATTGCAAGCACTCACCCCCAGTCAACTGATCTGGGTTTAATCCATCATCATTCTTTAGCTCACTCCGCCACCCCAGTTCAGACATGGCCATATGCAAATCTGTCTGACCCTGTGCCTCATGGGAACAGTCAAGCCCGAACTGCCAAGCCATGTCTTCCCTGGACCGGAAACAAGCATCCTGGGACCGGTTTCTGGCTTACAGCCATCATCAGCCAGGCTATCTTGAATCCAGTGTCAAAGTGAGCAAGGGACCCACGTCTGGGAATACCCTGCCAACTTAGGGCGAACATAGCAAAACCAAAGGGGATTATGGACGGAGTGTTGAACATTGCAAGCACTCACCCCCAGTCAACTGATCTGGGCTTAATCCATTATTATTCTTTAGCTCACTCCGCCACCCCAGTTCAGACATGGCCATATGCAAATCAGTCTGACCCTGATCTAAAATCTTTACCTTGGGTTCAACCCCCTTCCCGGAAATATGATGACCCAGATAATCTACAACTTCCAGGAACAATTTGCATTTGTCCTTCCTCAGCGTTAACCCACTTGACCTGATAATCTCCAACACCTGCTTGACCCTAGTATCATGCTCTAACTCGGTTTTCCCATAAATAAGAATGTCGTCTTGGAAAAACACGACTCCTGCAGTGCTCTTAAACAGATTCCCCATGAGGCGCTGGAACACTGCAGAAGCAGAGGCCAATCCAAACGGCATGCGTATATAACAAAAGGCACCTTCAGGTGTCACAAAGGACGTGAGGTGTCTAGAGACTTTGCACAATTCCACCTGGTGGTAAGCTGAGGTGATGTCAAGTGAGGAGAAATACTTGCACCCTCCAAGGTTGCTAGCATCTCATTGAGGTTGGGCAGGGGTTGGCGATCCACCCATATGTTGGAATTAAGATCACGCAAGTCCACACACATCCTGAGAGACTTGTCCGCCTTGCGCGCCAAAACGATGGGAGCCAACCACTCGGATCCTACAATGGGCTCAATTACACCCATGTTGCACAACCGCTCAAGTTCCTGCTTGAGTTTACTACGTAAACTCAACGGTACCTTGCGCACCTTGTGTGCAACTGCCTTGGCGCCCTCCTTCAGGACAATGCGGTGTTGAAAACTCTTCAGTTTCCCCAGCTCACCACTAAAAATCTCAGGAAACCTTTGAATCCAGTCATCATCGGATAAGCGTCCCACGGTGACAGCGTGCTCAGGGGTGGCAGGCGAAGAGGTAGAGTAGAACTGTCTAGCTTCTTGTTTTGACAAAACCATATCCGGATGATTGGGATCCAGGATGATCCCAAGCTCACCCTGCTCTTCCCACCCCAATAAATTTGCACCATCCTTAACAATGTATACTGTTCCCCGAGCAAAATCCCCTTTGAACTCCAACTCGCCCTCAAACTTGCCAAGGACCTCCACTCTTTTTCCACCATACGCAAAGATCTTTATGCTGGACTGATTCACCAAAATGTCACTCAACCTTTCAAGGTCCTTGGCGTTGATGAGAGTAAAAGGAGAACCTGAATCAGGAAGAAATCTTACATTCGTGCCGTTCACGCTTATTGCACACACAGGGGATTTCCTTTTACGTGGTTCAACAATGGAAGCTATTTCTACAACACCTTCTGACTGCATGGATGAAGAGGACAACATTAACAACTCATTGCACTCATTTTACTCCCCAGAATCAGCATAGTCCTCTTCGATGGTTTTCACAGTTTGCGACAGCCCATTGTGTGTTCCTTTAGCCTTACATACACGCACTAAATGCCCTTTCTTGCCACATTTGAAACAAGTTTGGGTTACAGCAAAGCAAAACTTAGAATTCCCCAGGTGTGATTTGCTCCCACAACGGAAACAAGAGAGATGAGCCTTCTCGAACTTGGGTTTGGATGAACCAGGTGCAGGTATAGAAACGCGAGTCACACTCTTGTTGGTGCCCTTCACAGGTTTGCTATTGTGTTTTGCACTAACCATCTTAACTTCATTTGATAGCGCCGTCCCACCCATCTCTTTCATACAAAACTGGTGATGCTCGATGCTTCTAGTTAGGGTGAGAGCAGTTTCCAAGTCTGGAGCTTCAGAAGATAAGGGTTTTTCCTGAATCTTTCTATTGCACGTATGTTCAATTAGCTGATCGCGGATTATCTCATCCCTAAACTCCCTATAATTGCAAGTGGCAGCTAGGGTTCTGAGTGCGGCCACAAAATCATCGATGGATTCGCCAGGAACCTGAGCACGTTGCAAAAATTTGTGACGCTCCAGTACTATATTTCTCTTGGGGTTGAACCTTTTGTCCAGTGTTTAGATGAGTGAAGCATAGTCATCTACAATTAAAGAATCACCATCATCGCCTCCACTTACATGTGTGCTCACTAGGTCCAGAGGTAAAGTCTTTCAAATACTTCTGCCCTCTGAACCCAAATTGTATACCAGTAAGGCTTTCTTCTTCTTTGAGGTGAAAGTGTCCCCATCAATCGCCTCAAGAGAAGCGTCAAATGTCTCCTTCCACTGCGGCCAATTGAGAGGAGGAGTACCAGGTGATTGCAAAAAAGGAGGTGGTGCGAGAACATGATCCATTGGGTGGCTGTGCGTGGGTGAGTTGCTGCCCCCCCCAAAAAAAAACACAGCCCAGCAATGATCAGCCTACACGTAGAAATTGCCTTACCAACTTGTCTACAGTGCAAAACGTGCAAATCCGCCACTAGTTATGTTGGGGATACAGTCAAAATGGAGTTAATGGAGTA
The DNA here is from genome assembly GCA_963921515.1 of Calotriton arnoldi. NCBI lineage: Eukaryota > Metazoa > Chordata > Amphibia > Caudata > Salamandridae > Calotriton > Calotriton arnoldi. Next base: position 42,717 of record CAWUFW010023927.1, on the reverse strand, counting down.
CAAGGTGTGCACATCACCGACGTGCAAACTCCCTACACATGAGTTAGCATCACGATAGATTGGAAATTCCACCAAGTGATCACAGTGCCACCACTAGAAGTTCTCCAGAATATGCTGTGCGCATCAGCGATTACTTCAGAACTGAGCGCATAAATAGGAATCCGGATGCCAACAGCTGTGCGCATCAGCGGTACTAGCAACACTCACGTTTTCTATTGCAGCGCACAATAAAGCGAAATGCGGCAATCCAAAATGGCCGCACGCAACGTAACGACGTAGTGTTACACGGGCCAGGCAAGTCAGGCAAAGACTCCAATCGACGTCACAGGCAGGGGAGGCGTGAGAAGCAACAGAAGCTTTGCTTCGACCACGCGGGCATCCCCAAAATCAATGGAAAAGCACCTCAAAATTGAGAAAATCCCGGGTTGGCAGAATCAGGATCACAACTGCAAATGACAGGGATCCGCGACGATGACTAGATCATCAGAGATGACAGCAGAAGCGCAGCGGCGCCACACGGAGAACAGCAGAAACGGAACCCAGATGAGTCGGCCAGCAGGCACAGGATTCACACCAGGATGGGGAGGCTGAGGACGGGACAACTCGTCGCCACTGAAAGGATGACTGGATGCAGGTAGGTTCACCAGCTTCCTTTGTTCCGTCCGGTCACTACAGCCTCCCGGCAGCAACTGCCAAAGCCCAGCATTCCGTGTTCCACGCAGGGAACACAAAGAAGGAATGCACGAGCACAACACTCTACCCTACACCAGAGCCCAACAGGTATCTACCAAACGATTCAATAAAGGTTTGTCCTCTGGGTTTTTTCTACCCCCCCCCAACAGGGGACGAGTCTGAGGCAATATCTTCCAGGTTATGGGCCAAGAAGACAAATTCCTTTTCAGCCCTGTTCATTTGCCCACCCTAACTGCTTTGATGCTCTCTCGGGCTTGTTAGACATTGACTGACTCTCTGTAAAATCAGGCAGTATAGTCGACCCGAAAACTTTACGTCCATGGTGCCCGGTTTTAGGGAGAAACTTAGATTCAGAGGATATCGGGGTAGGTAACTAATAGATCTATCTGCTCCTCCCTTTTTAAATACCAGAATCTCCTGCAATAATATGAAGACCTCTGAAATTCTCATTCGGGATTCAATCCTTGCTCCCAATGCGAACCTGGGGGGAGAGGGATCTGAAATTTTATTCACGCCCACTGTATCTGTATCGCAATTAACCAAGGCATGCCAGGTGAACCAGATCCCTGCTACTGCCATGTGTAGAATCATCTCATGGAATATCGCAGGAATACGCGCAAAATTAAACAATGAGGATTGGGTGAACTACATTAAGGATTTCAATATCATTGTCTACAAGAAACATGGCACCAAGTTGACATTGTGTTGGTCGGTTACAACGCACTGGATGTCAATGCAATACCCGCAGCAGCTGGGAGGGCGAAAGGGGGGCTTGTGACCCTAATCTCAGTCAAATATGGGCATATACAAACCCAAGTTGTAAAAACTACACCCTGGTATCAGTTAGTCCTTATCTCCGACCTAATTCGGGTTAAGATACTGTTAATAAACTGGTATTGTAATATCTTTGCCCAGAATAGCAGCCATGTGATTGAGGACTTACAGGCACAGATAAATACCATCGCAGGGAAGTGGCAGCCCCTATGCATATTTTGGGTAGGGGATTTTAATTGTTCCATTTGTACACTGAGCAACACTGGAGTTTGTGAGCTATTAGATCCAGATGATCAGCCTCAGTCACACTTCACCCATACTGTACAGGGCGAGGCCTTGAATTCCATTTTCATTGACAACGACCTAGGTCTTATTAATATTAATCATTTGGATTGCAATTCTCTGCCCCAGTGTCCTACATTTAGCTTTTCAATAAGTAGCATTACATGGTGGAGTATCTACATAAATGATTCAATTATTACAATATTGCAAAAATTACTTTATTAGCTTTGATGTTTATGTCTCTGTGTTAGGATGATGTATAAGTAAGCATATTGGTCTGTAAGTATGCATATAGCTCACTGAAACTTCCAACTACATGAGTTAACTTGTAACCATATAGGAACTTCCCCTAGGGTGTAGCTGCAGCCTATCTTAGAGGTGAGTGATGTAATAGAACAGCAGGTTAAGGCTTCCAAGGGGTTGTAAATGCCAAGTAGGCATAGCTGTAAAATTGCATGCACACACTCAAGAGTACCGAGCTCGAGACATGATGCAAGGGCTACTTTTCTGGATGTCTTACCTTTTAAGCACATAGATCCCTGCACTATGCCCTAGCTACAGCCTACCTTAGTGGTCAGTTATATGTGGTACAAGAACAGTTTATACATTGTGTAGGGGTTTTAAGTGACAAGACACCCCTTCAGTAAAACTGCATGCACAAGATCAAGTATAGCAGGCCCAAGACATAATCCAAAGGTAACTTCTCTGCATGGTAGACTTGAAAGTGTCAGTTCTTTAGCAGATATCTGATTGACTGTCTCAGAACCTTTCTGGGGCTAGGATTGAATGTGTATGTAAATTTGTTAGTAAATGACTACCTCTTTTTTTGACTTGCATGCTTCTCTAAATGTGTCTGCAAGTGGCTGCATGGATTGCCTCCTGGGTGTGTTAGGGACTATTGGGTTATTTAAGTGTGTGAGCAACTGCTCCCATTAGCAGTAGATACATATCAGTTCTGCCTGTCTGTGTGAGTGAATGTTTAGGCACTTCTCTTACTATCTCACTGGGTTTTTTAGTGTCTGTCTGCTTTTCCACTTAGGTATGTCAGATTCAAGTCTGGGTGGCAGAATGGATGCATAATTGGGCACATGGGTCTCTAGGAGCGCATATAGCTCACAGAAACGTCAGAGTACGTGTGTTACCTTTTTTTGCATCTGGAGCAGTTTATACCTTGTGTAGGAATTTCAAGTGACAAGACAGACAAAGCCATAAAATTGCTAAAGTATATCAGCCCCAGACATGAAGCAAGGGCTACATCTTTGTATGGAAGACTTGTAAGTGTCAGTTCTTTAACAGATATCTGAACGAGTGTCTCAGTTGCTAACTGTGGTTATGATTGAATGTGTCTGTAAGTTTGTTAGTAAATGACTGCCTCTGTTTGTGACATGTATACTTCTCTAAATGTGTCTGTAAGGGGCTGCATGGATAGCCTCCTGGGTTTGTTGGTCTGTTTTGGGTTATTTAAGTGTATTTGCAACTGGCTCCAATAGCATTTGATACATATCAGTTCTGCCTGTTTGTGTGAGTGTATGCGTAGATGCTTCTCTTACTATCTCACTGTGTGTTTTAGTGTCTGACTGCTTTTCTACTTAGGTGTGTCATATCGAAGTCTGGGTTGCAGGGTGGATGTATAATTGACCACATGGGTCTTTAGGAGTGTATATAGCTCACTCAATATTCAGAGTACACGTGTTACCTTTTAACCACATAGTACCATACCCTATGGCCTACCTACAGGCTACCTTAGTAGTGAGTTATACATGGTAGAAGAGCAGTTTAAACCTTGTCTAGGACTTTTACATGACAAGATAGCACTAGCAGTAAAACTACATACACAGGATCGAGTGTTGCAGGCCTGAGACATGATGCAAGTGCTATTTCTCTGTATGGTAGACTTGAAAGGATCAGTTCTTCAGCAGATATCTAAATAAGTTTCTAAGTTCCTATGTGGGAGTGTGCTTCAATATATATGTAACATTGTTGGTATATGACTGCCTCTCTTTGTGACATCTATGATTCTCTAAATGTGTGTCTAAGGGACTATACAGATTTCCTCCTGGATGTGTTAGTCAGTATAAGGTTTTTTAACTCTGTGTGCAACTGCCTCCATTAACGGTACATATATATATTGAGCTTGTCTATGTGAGTGAATGTTTAGCTGCTTCTGTCAGTATTTTACTGGGTGCTTTTGTATCTGTCTTCTTTTCTACTTCGATATGTGAGATTGAAATGTAGGTGGCAGGGTAGATGTATAATTGGGCACATGGGTCTGTAGAAGTGCATATAGTACAGTAAATCTGTGGAGTACATGTGTTACCTTTTAAACACATAGCACCCTGCCTTATGGGCTAGGTAGCACTCTCATGAGATGTTTAAATAAATGTGCCAGTATGTGATTCTCTATTTTGAAAGTTCTATAGCTCTCTAAATCTGTACGTTTAAATCTAATGAATATCTCACTGTGTCTATTAGGAAGTACAAAGGTCTATAGTCATCTATACAACTGCCTTGGAGACTGCTGGATAGATAAATAGTTCATGAGTAAGTTAGTGAATGTACAACTCCATCTGTTGGTCTGTCAGTGGGTGACAGAGAGCATATATGCTTTGGAAACATCAATGTCATCTGCATAATGGGTTCTGTAGCGTATGTAGTGCTTGCAATACGAGTGTGTGCATGCAGGACTAAGTTGCTAGAACTCCAAACAACAACTATTACTTTTTTAAGCACAAAAGAACATGCTTTATGGCATATGTACAGCATATCTCATAGGTCAGTTAGCAGTTGTAAAACAAGTTTTCAGCACTTCAGAATCGACGTTACATGCAAAGTCAAGCTGGTAGTAATATTCCACATGGGGCAGTCTGCAGTAGTAAACCTGACCCATGTTTGAATAGTACATGTTTAACTATGCCTAGCAGCCTCATACTACACAGGTGACTTAGCACAAGCTTAAATAACATATCTCACCATCTAAACATATACAAACTTGCATAATAATTTAGAGAGAGCTACGCTAAAGAATATGTAATACAGCTGGCATGTTTCACAAGTTCAATATTCATATACACCTACACTGCATTTTTTCCTCTTTCAATTCTGAGTGTTCTTGTCCTCTTTTACAATGGAATAAATAGGACTACAAGTCCCAGAATGCAAAGACAAACGTTCTCTTTGACCAGCAGATCACGTATACACATATAACATTTTCACATCTTCAAATACACTATTACATATAACTTTAACCCTTAGAGTACAGTGGTTTTTTCTACCATTAAGAGAATGGGGTACAGCAGCACAAGGGAAAATGGATCTCCATGGCAACACTTTGTGAACTAACTTCACTGACATCTAATCTGCACCTGACACAAACTGTGTCTTACTCTCTTATTAATAAATATATAAAAGCATTCACACTACCTTTCATGAACCATCTCATGTACTTTAACCTCTTTTATATACATTTCAAACTCTTTTTAACAATCTCACATACACATATACCTTCATAAACATTTTTTTTTCTCATAATGAAATGTAAATTACATACCAGAAGATTGAGTTTGTTGATTAAATAGCTTGTTTTGCTCTAATTATATAGATGCAATAGGGTTACGCTCGCATTCTTGCAGAACGCTGTCAGCTACAAGATGATATGGCATCAGAATAAGTGCTACATTTTCCAGCATGCTCGCATTACTTCTGGGTTGGAAGGTGAAGTACTTCTGGCTTGGGCGGGGACTTAATGGAAGCCAGTGATTCCGGCTGTTGCAGATTATTCAGTGTCAGTTGGAAGAAGGCGGACGCGTGCAGAGCGTCTACATTTGGGTTCGGTAAGGGTGCCTTGGCACCAACACTTCTTGGATTTGCTGTTCGTTGTGTGTCGATTTTTGATTCGTACGAGTGAAGGAACCTGCCGAACGTATTGCCAAACTTATTGCTCTCTCCTCTCCTCATGGAAGCCAGTGAGGGTTCAGCTGGAGTTTTGGGTAATTAACTTGATTTTGTTTCTGGAGTGATAGCCAAAAGTTTGTGGGAGAAAAATAGATTTACATTTGGTTGTACTTGAACTGCCAATCTATTACCCAAGAATTCTGGAGCAAGAACTATCGTTCTTATATAACTTGGGTATATCTGGGATTGCCCTTATATTCTGAGTATTTCACGAACGAGTTGAATTCTGTTTGTGGATTCCGATGTGACAAGATCTGTCATGACATTTAGTTAAAGCATCTAACTCATTACATATATTTTCTATGTGTTTCATGCCTAGTTGCTGACAGGGATCTACCATGGATTGATGTTCTATTCCCTGTGATGAAAGTACAGGCAAAGGACTTGGTAGGTGAAGATGGATACTAAGAATTGTTAGACGCCTTGGTATATACACTTGTGGTAATATCCTGTCTTTCATTATTTAGATTTACTGATACGAAGTATTTCTACTGAATTGAAACAGAGGATGTTCCCAGCCTTTTCCAGTGATTCCTGGAAAAGTGGTTCCTGTTATTTTCTTTTACAGGTACATAAGAGAAATAAGAGGTATAGGATAAAATATTATGTATCAGTCGTAGAGGAGTAGTAAGAAATTAATTGTATGTTCTTTTGGTTTTCAGATCTCCCTCCCCGCTGTTCCCTTTCTATCCTTCCCTCGCTTGATCATATCAAAATTCAGAACAATTATAGCCTACAGAATTGAGACGATCAAGAGGTGGACCCAATTGTGCATCGTTCCAATCCCAAGGTAAAGGACAGCAGATGACAAATAGACTCAGGGTTTGTAAAAACTAAGCATAAGAATGGCACACCACTCTCATACAAAGCAACCATAAACAGCAACCTTTTAAACTTTGTACTATCTGATACTGTGGAAAGCAGCAAATGAAAACATTCCTTTTTATATTTTAGTATTGTAACTGCACTTCTCAAAGGTTAGTTTTATGACTTTAACACTACAGTATACTTTTTTTAGCAAACCCATTTTATAGTAAAAGTAGTATAAACACCTCAAATTTAAAATAATAGTGACTTGTGTCTTTAACACCCTTCCACCAATACACTCTTAGCACAGTCTCCATTCCCACCCATTAGAACCAGTAGGTCACAAGTTCACACCACATTCTAGAAAGACCATACTTGTTGCAAAATCAACTGCAGCAGGTGTGTTCAACTGTACACATTAAAAAGCATATCCATATCTGTATTACATTTTGTTTTTACAGAGCCAATCAGAAATCTAGTAACTAATCCTCTCAACACACTACCTAATTTTATTCACCTGCATGTTCACAACATGCGATCAAATATGTGCATTTTTTTTCATGAGAACACCTCAATTTTGACTGCCCTTCATTTGGAAAACTGCCTCATTCAGCTCCAGCCTTCTCCTGTTTGCTAATGCTGTTTCAAATCAAAATGGTTAGAGTGTGGATTGTATGCCATAGCTATGTCTTTTGTGCTAGAGAGGCTGCTAGAAAAGAGTGGCATTAACAGAGACTTGGGTTTGCCTAATGTGGAAATTAAATGGATTGGCCAGAGAGGGTTAAACCATCATCAATTGTTGCCTTTGGTTAAATGCATTGTTGATTCCCAACCCCTTAACCTCATGATTGTGAACTGTGGTGGCAATGACCTCGGCACACTGACTGGGGTAAGACTGAAAATCCTAATGAAGGATACCTTTGCAGAATTGGTGCACTCCAACATATGCCAAACACAGAAATTAATGTGGTCTAATCAATTCTGTCCACAGATTGACAAAGCCTGGAAACATGTCAATGAAACTTTTTCTGCATTCCTCAGAGACCACAACATGAGCTTTATCTACAACAACAACCTGCATTTTGACATGCATGGAATGTATAGAAGGGATGGAGTTCACTTTTCAGATGAAGGCAACAGGGTGTTTCTAAGCAACCTGAAACTCTGCATCCGTTCTTATGTGTAGCTGTCATATACACACAGTCAACACAAAGGCTCTTGTCAGAGCCATTCCAGTGCCCAAACGTTTGATCATTTTCTTTATGGATAACTTTTTTTTTCAATTTTGTGAATATTCGTGAAGATGTTGTGATGATCTCGAATACATCGCGAAATCACAAAACAAAGCAGACATTCAATAGCCAACAGCACAATCAAAATTAATAAGTAAAAAAAGTAGTCTACCCATCACACTACTTGCATTACTACCTAAATAACTCCTAAAAACATGTATAACTCTATTAATGTGTCTGTCACAGCATGTATGACTGTTTGAGTGGCAACTGTGACTGGATGTGAATCAGTGGGTCTCTGAGTGTGTGCATGAGTGTCTGTGTGCATCTATGAGTGGGTGCCTCAGTCTCTGAATGGATCTGTCAGTGTGTGATTCACTGACTAAGTGGGACTATGAGTGGGTGTGTGAGTCTCTCAGTGGCTCTGTGAGTGGGTGCATCAGTTTCTGCATGCATCTTTGAATGGGTGTCTCAGTATCTAAATGAATCTGTGAGTGTGTGCATGAGTGTCTGAGTGGGTCTGCGAGTGGGTGTTTGAGTCTCTGAGTGGGTCTGTCAGTGGGTGAATCAGTGTCTGAGTGGGTCTGTCAATGAGTATCTCAGTCTCTGAGTGGGTCTGTGACTGGGTGGATTAGTGTCTGAGTGGGCATGTGAGCGAGTGCATGAGTCTCTGAGTGAATCTGTGAGTGGCTGTCTGAACCTCTGAATGAGTCCTGTCAGTGGATGCATCAGTGTCTGAGTGGGTCAGTGAGTAGGTATCTGAGTCTCTGAGTGGATCTGTCAGTGGATACATCAGTGTCTTAGCAGGTCTGTCAGTGGGTGTCTCAATCTCTGAGTGGGTCTGTGACTGGGTGGATTAGTGTCTGAGTGGGTGTGTGAGTGCGTGCATGAGTCTCTGAGTGAATCATGAATCGTGAATCTGTGAGTGGCTGTCTGAGTCTCAAAATGGGTCTGTCAGTGGATGTGTCAGTGTCTGAGAGGGTCAGTGAGTAGGTGTCTGAGTCTCTGAGTGGGTCTGTCAGTGTGTGCATCAGTGTCTGAGTGGGCCTGTCAGTAGGTGTCTCAGTATCTGAGTGGATGTGTGTCTGGGTGAATTAGTGTCTGAGTGGGCATGTGAGTGGGTACATGAGTCTCTGAGTGAATCTGTGAGTGGCTGCCTGAGTCTCTGAATGGATCTGTCAGTGTATGCATCAGTGTCTGAGTGGGTCTGTCAGTGGGAGTCTCAGTCTCTGAGTGTGTTTGTGACTGGTTGCATTAATGTGTGAGTGGGTGCAGGAGTCTCTGAGTGGGTGTTTGAGTCTTTGAATGAGTCTGCCAGTGAATGCTTCAGTTTCTCAGTGGGTATGTGAGTGGGTGTCTGAGTCTCTGAGTGGGTTTGTCAGTAGCTGCATTAGTGTCTGATTGGGTCTGTCAGTGGGTGTCTCAGTCTCTGAGTGGGTCTGTGACTGAGTGGATTAGTGCTTGTTTGGGCGTGTGAATGGGTGTATGAGTCTCTGAGTGAATCTGTGAGTTGCTGACTGAGTTTCTGAATGGGTCTGTCAGTGGATGCGTCAGTGTCTGAGTAGGTCAGTGAGTAGGTGTGTCTGAGTCTTTGACTGGATCTGTCAGTGGGTACATCAGTGTCTGAGTGGATCTGTTAGTGGAAGTCTCAGTTTCTGAGTGGGTCTGTGACAGGGTGCATTAGTGTCTGAGTGTACATGTCAGTGGGTGCAAGAGTCTCTCAGTGAGTCTATCGGTGGGTGTCTGAGTCTTTGAATGAGTCTGTCAGTGGGTGCATCAGTGTTTGAGTGCGTCTGTCAGTGGGTGTCTCAGTTTCTGAGTGGGTCTGTGACTGCATGGATTAGTGTCTGAGTGGGTGTGTGAGTGGGTGCATGAGTCACTGAGTGAATCTTTGAGTGGCTGTCTGAGTCTCTGAATGGATCTGTCAGTGGATGCATCAGTGTCTGAGTGGATAAGTGAGTAGATGTCTAAGTCTCTGAGTGGGTCTGTCAGTAGGTGCATCAACGTCTGAATGGGTCTGCCAGTGGGAGTCTCAGTCTCTGAGTAGGTCTGTGACTGGGTGGATTAGTGTCTGAGTGGGTCTGTGAGTGGGTGCATGAGTCTCTGAGTGAATCTGCGAGTGACTGTTTGAGTCTCTCAATGGGTCTGTCAGTTGATGCATCAGTATCTGAGTGGGTCAGTGAGTAGGTGTCTGAGTCTCTGAGTGAGTCTGTCAGTGGGTGCATCAGTGTCTGAATGGGTCTGTCAGTTGGAGTCTCAGTCTCTGAGTGGGTCTGTGACTGGGTGCATTAGTGTCTGAGTAGGAGTGGGTGCAAGAGTCTCTGAGTGGGTGTATGAGTCTGAACTCTGTGAGTGAGTGTCTGAGTCTCTGAGTGGGTCTGTCAGTGGGTGCATCAGTGTTTGAGAAATGTGTCACAAGGTGTCTCAGTCTGTGAGTGGGTCTGTGACTGGGTGCATCAGTGTCTGAGTGGACGAGACAGTGGGTGCATGCGTCTTTGAGTGGGTCTGTGAGTGGGTGCATCAGTCTCTGAGTAAATCTGTTAGTGGGTGCATCAGTGTCTGAGTGGGTTTGTCAGAGAATATGTAAGTGGGTCTGTCACTGGGGGCATGAATCACTAAGTGGGTCTGTCAGTGGGTGTGTGAGTCTCTGAGAGGGTCTGTTAGTGGGTGTAGTAGTGTCAGTGTGGGACTCTGACTGGGTGTATGAGTCTCTGAATGAGTCTCTTACTAGGTACTTGATTGTCTGTGAGTGGGTGTGTGAGCATCAAAGTAAAACTGAGGGTGGATGTGTGAATATATATACTTTTTTTTACCAGTATTTATGAATTAAGTGCGATATTTATGAAATCCTCGCAACGTTACATGGGTGCTGCGTTGGTGGTCATGGCGTATTCGTGAATATCATCAGTGTTTAAAAAATATCGATTTTCGACACATAATTCATTAACACCCCCATTTGTCAAACATGTGGTCAGAGTACCTCTACATTGACCCCTTATATCAGCTTTATCCCAAATTTTCAGCTCCGGGAACTGTTACCCGAGCCATAAAATTGCAGCTGCAACTTTCGCTACACGTTGCGACCAGCTAATCACAGTATACCTGTTGGCGCGCGTATTTGCAATTAGTCACAAAATATCTGCGGCTACAAATATCACTAACTGTTTCTCTTAAATTTCCCAACAACTACTGAATGGATTTACACCAAATGATAAAAAGCTCAATCTACGTAACAAAATCTACCTTTCTGCCAAATTTTGTGTAATTCCATCCAGCGGTTCGGGCTGCAGTCGTGTTCCAAGCTCCTATAGGAATTAACATAGGAAAACACACTTTTTTTTATACCTCTTTTTCTCGGCCCCCGCTTGACTGATCACCCCAAACTTTCCATGCACAATAAGACCTAACTTGACACTTTTTTGGGAAATTTTTTGAAGATTCGTCAACTGGCACCAAAGTTATAGCCAAGTCAGAAAAGTCTTTTCCTATGGAAACATGGTCCTAACAATAACTACCTACTGGCAATCTTTCTTGTTGCAGATGGAAAGTTTCGAGGTGATCCGCCCAGCATGGGCAGATCATGCTTTAACTTATTTGGTGTAAATCTGTTTAGTAGTTGTTGAGAAATGTAGGAAATCCAAATTTGTTTATCTGTGATCGCAGCTAATTCGCAAATAATAATGAGCTCACACAGGGAAATGCAGAGCTCTGGTTGGCTGCTAACACTTCAATCAGAAAGTGTTGGCAGCCATTTTGGGACTTAGCTTAAAAAAACATTACATAAAGAAAAGGGGGCAGGTTAGGAATACCCTGACCCCCAAGCCTTGGTCCTGGGGTCCCAGAAGCAGGGCAAAAAAGCATTTTTTAAAGAAATAATTACTGGAAATTTGTGAAATTTACATTAAAAAATATTGAAAAACAAGGGCAGGCTCTCATGTTTGTTTTAAAAAGGGCCCCCGGGTGGCCAGCTCACAGGGGCATGTAGCAATGTAATAAAAAATAGAGGGAAGTGCATTGTGCCCCCCTCCAAAGGCTTACTTTGCCCCGGGACCCCCATCTCCCCAGGGTTAATAAATATTACAATGGGGTCCTCACGCACCCTTGCAGACCCCGGGAAACACAACCTTCCGGGGCTATAATAAAAAGAAAAAGACGGGGGCCACATAGATCCCCCTGAATTATGGGGACCACCATCTTCCTGGGGCACTAAAATAACATATGGGTGGCCGCAGACCCCCTTGAGCCCCAGAAACCACCACCTCCCCGGGGCTTTGTTTTTTTTAGAAGGAGGAGGGCCCCTCCCTCCCGGGGCGTTCTGGGCCCCGGGGACTACCACCTCCCTGGGGACGGCCATTGAAAATCAAAGGAGGGGGGCCATGTGACTCTCCTCCTAAAGCTAAAAATGGCCCTTGGGACCACTACACCCCAGGGCCGGCTCCTGCCATGTCCCAAGGTGCCCACCCCCGGGACATAGTTGTTTGTTTTTGCTTGGACAGAACTGACAGCTCCTGCCAAGCAAACGCAAGCACTACGCTTCCAACAAGCGGGAGTGGCCAAAGTGCTCCAGCCCACTGGAAGCCGAGGTTTCACATCTTTCCCTTCCCAAAGACATGCGGGCAGGTAAAGAGATGAAAATATTGCTCTTGCACACAGGGAGCTGCATTTCCAGCAGCTCCCTTCATGTGAGAGCAATGCTGTCTCCCGCAGGAGGCAGAGAGCCGACTGGGATAGCTGGGCCTGAGGCTCCACCCTGTGGTCACAGGGTAAAAGAGCAGAACAAGGCAAAATAAAGGTCAGGAATGAGCATAAAGAGGAAGAATAAAGGTCAGAAATGAGTAGAAAGAGACAGAATAAAGGTCGTAAACAAGCAGAAAGAGGTAGAGTAAAGGTCAGAAACAAGCAGAAAGAGGCACAATAAAGCTCAGAAACGAGCAGAAAGAGGCAGAATAAAGGTCAGAAATGAAAAGACAGAGGCAGAATAAAAGCCAGCAATGAGCAAAAGGTGGCAAGATAAAGGTGAGAAACGAGCAGAGAGACAGCAGAATACAGGTCAGAAATGAGCAGAAAGAGGCAGAATAAAAGTCACCAAAGCTCAGAAAGAGGCAAACTAAAGGTCGGCAATGAACAGGAAGAGGCAAAATAAAGGTCAGCAAAGAGCAGAAAAAGGCAGAATAAAGGTGAGAAACGAGCAGAAAGACAGAATAATGGTCAGAAACAACCAGAAAGAGGCAAAATAAAGGTGAGACACAAGCAGAAAAGGCAAAATAAAGGTCGGCAACGAGCAGAAAGAGGGGAAATAAAGGTGAGAAACGAGTAGAAAGAGGCAGAATAAAGGTCAGAAACAAGCATAAAGAGGCGAAATAGAGGTCAGAAATGTACAGCAACTGGCAGAATAAAGGTCAGAAATGAGCTGAAAGAGGCAAAATAGACATCAAAAACGAGCAGAAAGAGGCAGAACAAAGGTCATAAATTAACTGAAAGTTGCCAAATAGAGGTCAGAAACGAGCAGCAAGAGCCAAAATATAGGGCAGAAACAGGCAGAAAGAGGGAAAATAATAGTGAAAACGAGCAGAAAGAGGCAAAATATAGGTCAGCAAGCAGCAGAAAGAGGCAAAATTAAGGTGAGAAATGAGCAGAAATAGGAGCAGCAACGAGCAGAAAGAGGATACAAAGGTGATAAACATGCTGAAAGAGGCAGAATAAAGGTCAGAAACTAGCAGAAAGAGGCAAAATAAAGATCAGAAACGAGTAGAAAGATGCAAAATAATGGTCATAGATAAGCAGCAAGAGGCAAAATAAAGGTGAGAAATGAGCAGGAAGAGGCAAATTAAAGGTGAGAAACAAGAAGAAAGAAGCAAAACAGAGGTCAGCAACCAGGAGAAAGAGACAAAATAAAGGTGAGAAGCAAGCAGAAAGGCAAAATAAAGGTCAGAAGAGAGCAGAAAAAGGCAAAATAAAGGTGATAAACGAGCAGAAAGTGATAGAATAAAGGGAAGAAACTAGCCGAAAGATGTCAAATAGAGGTGAAGAACTAGCAGAAAGAGGCAGAATAAAGGGCAGAAAGAGGCAAAATAGAGGTCAGATCAGAGCAGCAAGAGGCAAAATAGAGGTCAGAAACAAGCAAAAAGATGCTAAATAAAAGTCAGGAGCAAACCGAAAGAGGCAAAATAATGGGCAGAATGAGCAGAAAGAGGCAAAATAAAGGTAAGACACGAGGAGAAAGAAGCAAAATAAAGGTTGGCAATGAGCAGAAAGAGACAAAATAAAGTTGAGAAATGAGCAGAAAGAGGCTGAATGAAGGTCAGAAACGAGCAGAAAAGCAAAATTGAGGTCGGAAGCGAGTGCAAAGAGGCAGAATAAAGGTCCGAAATTAGCAGAAAGAGGCAAAATAAAGTTGAAAGGGAGAAGACAGATGGAGAATTAAGGTTAGAAATTAGCAGAAAGAGGTAAAATAGAGGTCAGAAATCAGCAGCAAAAGGGAAAATAATGGTGATAAATGAGCAGAACGAGGCACAACAAAGGTAAAAGACGAGCAGAAAGAGGCTAAATAAAGGTCAGAAACGAGCTCCAAGAGGCAGCATAAAGGTCAGAAGGGAGCAGAAAGAGGCAAAAAAAGGTCAGAATGGAGCAGAAAGAGGCAGAAGAAAAGGTCAGAAACAAGCAGAAAGAGGCAAAATAAGGTCAGCAACGAGCAGAAAGAGGAAATAAAATTGAGAAACAAGCAGAAAGGGGCAGAATAAAGGTCAGATGGGAGCAGAAAGAGGCAGAATAAAGATCAGATATAAGCAGAAAGAACGGTCAGGAATGAGCAGAATGAGGGAAAATAAAGGTGAGAAATGAGAAGAAAGAGGCAAAACAGAGGTCAGAAGCTAGCAGCAAGAGGCAAAATAAAGGTGAGAAACGAGCAGAAAGAGGAAAAATAAAGGTCAGCAACGAGCAGAAAGAGACAAAATAAAGGCCAGAAATAGCCAGCAAGAGGCAAACAAAAGTCAGAAGGGAGCAGAAAGAGGCAGAATAAAGGTCAGATCTAGCAGGAAAAGGCAAAATAGAGGTCAGAAATCAGCAGCAAGAGGTAAACTAAAGGTACAAAAGGGGCAGAAAGAGGCAGACTAAAGGTCAGAAATGAGCAGAAAGAGGCAAAATAAAGGTGACAAATGAGCAGAAAGAGGTAGAATAAAGGTAAGAAACTAGCCGAAAGAGGCAACATAGAGGTCAGAAACCAGCAGAAATAGGCAGAATAAAGGTCAGAAGGGAGCAGAACGAGGCAGAATAAAGGTCAGAAGCAAGCAGAAAGAGGCAAAATACAGGTCAAAAACCAGCAGCAAGAGATAGAATAAATGTCAAAAACTAGCAGAAAAAGGCACTAATAAAGGTCAGGAGTGAGCAGAAAGAGGCAAATTAACAGGCAGAATGAGCAGAAACTGGCTAAATAGAGGGTAGAATAGAGCAGAGAAGAGGCTGAAAAACAAGCAGAAAAC
>CAWUFW010023927.1:0-22500 GCA_963921515.1 Calotriton arnoldi | reverse complement strand
TGTGTGAAATACTGTAGTATGTGTGGATATATGTGTTTTAGACTTTATGGAAAAGGCGAGATCAACGTGGTAAATGACATCATCGCGACATCCCGAATAACGGGGAAAAATGGAAAATAGGTCTGAAAGATGGATTTTAAAGAAACTTGGGAAACAAAAACATGAGCTTAAACATGTTTTTAATCAGTATGCATATAGTAACATGTCTAGGGTAATGTTCAGAATGGATTTTTTTACATATTATTTTTGGATGCATTGGTGGTCGTTGAATGTCTGCTTTTGTTTTCTGTTTTCGTGATGTGTCCACGGGGATCGCGACATCGTCGCAAATATAAAAAATTTAAAGAAAAAAACCAATGCTTATTAATCCACTGAAGAAAATACAAGCTTATAAAAATACCTCTTATACAGTCATTTTAGATAGAAAATACAATTTAAAAACCTTAAAAATTCAATATAAAATCATGGGTTACATGGACGCTATAGGTGGGAACACGAATTTGAAAAACCTTAGAAATTCAGTGAAAAAAACTAAGGTTACAGGGACGTTATAGTTAGGCTGACATTTCACTCATACAAAACCAGAACAATTCAGCCTTTATAGTTAGCTGAACTAATTATATCTTGCGCCTCGCAATGCACTGCTTATGACCTCACATATTACATCACTGATGATGACATCTCAACTGACATCACTGCTGGCATCACTGAATCATCCACGGAATCTCACACACCCACTAACACCTGAATATAACCTTTCATTCACCCATTCCAACTTCTAATCTACCATTCTCAATACCAGTGACACAACCATACCAGTATGTACATACTCACTCACTGATCCATAGGTCTACACCCACATCTACTCAGTCACCCATACAGCCACTCATATACCAAGTCAATCACTAATACAGCCCCTGATATATCCACTCAAAAAACATCTATACAGCCACTCACACACTGTCAGTTAACCATAGATATACTCACACACCTACTCACTCACCCATAGAGTCACACACAGCAACTTGCTCACCTATATAGTTATACACACACCAACTCACTTATTCATACAGATACTAACACATACTCACTCACCTATACAGTCACTGACACAAGCACACACTCACCCATACAGCCACTCTCACAACCTCTCACTCACACATGCAGTCAGTTATATACTCCAACACTCACCTATACTAGCTTTTATATATGCAGTTACTTACCCATATACCACTGACATGTCCATTCAATCACCGACATAGCCATATACATACTCACTCACCCATAAAGCCCATCACAGACAAACTCACCAACCCATACAGCCACCGACTCACCCACTCACTCATCCATGCAAGCAGTCACACCCCCCCTCATCCATCCACACAGACACTCATACACCCATACAGATACTCAGACAACCAATCAATAACCCATACAGCCACTCATGTACCTACTCACCAACCCATACAACCACTTACCCTCCCGGTCTCATTCCTGCAATCTGATTGGCTGCCAACACTTCAAACCAGGAAGTGTTGGCAGCCGTCTTGTGACTTGGTTGAACCAAGTCACAAGAAAAAAGGTAAAACAATATGAAAAAAGAAGAAAAAGGGTCAGGGTAGAAACATTCTGACCCCCTAGGCCTGCTCAGGGGGTCCCAGAGGGACCCCCAGGGCCAAAACAAGCATTAAAAAAATATTCGGTGATTTGCGCTGGATCCGGAAATCCGGCTGAAAATTGAAAAAAAAAACGAAGCACGGTCTGCCGTGCTTTGTTTCCTATAAGCCCCTGGGTGGGCCAGTTCCTGGGGGCAATTAAAAAATGAGATGCAGGGGCCCACGTGGGCCCCCGCAGCCCCACGACTGCCACTGCTTATACATTCAATGCGGGGGGCTACACTGCCAACACACAGACCCGGGAACCACCACCTGCCCGGGGCTATGTTTCAAATAATGTGCGGGGGGCTCAAGCCCCCCTCATGCAGACATGGGGACCACCACCTCCGAGGGCTACATGCCATATGGGAGGGGGGCCACTAGGCCCCCCTCCTGGAGCCGTAAATTGCCCTAGGGACCGCCACCCCCCAGGGCTGGCTCCAGGCAAAGTCCTGGGATGCCCACCCCCAGGACATTGCAGTTTGTTATGGGATGGTGGGAGCACTGCTCCCGCCATCCCATAGCAAACAGTGTGCTCACTTTGAGCAAGCGAGAGCACTTTGCTCTTGCTTGTTCAAAGCGAGTACACTTTGCTTTTTACCCCCAAGGAGCTGCATGTCAGCAGCTCCCTTGGGGTAAAAAGCCATGCTGGCTCCTGCAGGTCCCCATCACTCACTTATACAGTCGGTCACGCACCCACTGAATCATCCATACAAACACTCATACACCCACGCATTCTTCAATACACCTTGGCGTATATATATATATATATTATGTTCCAGAATGTGGTATATCAACAGCAACGGGGAGTTGCCATGGGGGCCAGCTTCTCCCCTAGCTACGCCTGCCTACATATGGGCTGGTGGGAGGAGCTGGTCCTACGCAACCAATATTCAATGTATGTAAATAACAACATCAAAACATGGCTAAGGTTCATCGATGACCTTTTTATCATTTGGCAGGGCACTAGAGAGGAGGCAGTCAAATTTATTGAGGAATTGAATGTTAACGATTTGAACTTAAATCTTACGGCATCTATTAGCTCAGAAACTGTCAATTTCCTAGATGTACAAGTGTATGTTAAGGAGGGCCGGATACAAACCAAATTGCATAGGAAAACTACCGCGGGGAACTCGGTACTCCATGCCAGTAGCGCCCACCCTCAACACCTTATACAAAGCATCCCCTATGGGGAGATGCTGAGGCTGAAGCGTATCTGCAGTGAGACCGAGGATCTTAGGGAGGCCCAACTATCTAGTAAAAATAGATTTTTAGCTAGGGGATACTCCGCCCTATGCATTGATAAGGCAATTGAGAGAAGTAACGAGATCAATCGTGATACTCTGTTGCACAAAGGGCCAAACACAGCACTGGTGGCAGAGGAACAGAATGACACTTTTAGATTCATCCTGAGCTATAACAAACAGAGCAAAGCCATTAAAAAGATCATTGACAGAAATTGGCCTATAATCTTAGGGGACCCTATAATAGGCCACCTACTGCCCAAGAAAGCTGCTATTACGTATAGCAGGGCTCCCTCTATGAGGGATTCATTAGTCCATAACGACCCTGGGGGAAATACCAACACTACTTGGCTAAAACAACACAAGGGATTCTTTAAATGTAGGTCCTGTAAAGCCTGTACACACAGGGTTAACACCACCAAGTATAAAACACCTTTTGGAGAACAGGAACACCCTATCACTAAAACCCTAACCTGTAAAACAGACCACGTAGTTTATGTGCTGGAGTGCCCCTGTAACCTCAAATATGTCGGCAAACTATACTGCAGGGACATAAGAGGGTGCTCCAGCACATAAGGGCGATCAAAAATCAAGACCCCCTTTACCCAGTAGCTCGCCATTTTGGCGAGAAACACAAGTCAGACCCTCAATATCTTCGGTACTTTTTAATAGACAGTGTGCCGATGCATAGAAGAGGAGGAGACAGGGTAAAAGCGCTGAGACGACTGGAAACGAAATATATTCTAGAATTCAATTCCAGATCCCCCAGGGGTCTTAACATTACTGAAGACCTCTACACTTGTCTCTAATCTAAGAAATCTTGCAGAACTCAATATGAACCAATACAACAACGTGAGTGTCAAGAAGTGAGCGAGATGTCAGTCAAAATCTAAACACTTGTTTGTTAAGGAACCGCCGCCCAAATACTTTTAAAATATTTTACACATGGTTTTTATTGTATTTTATGGCTATAGGTTTTTTTTAAACATATCAGCACTTAGCACTTTTTTAAGCAACATTTGCACATATCCTTGTTTACAAAACTTTGAAATTGCAAAGTTCATGATCATGGTACTATATTTATAAGTTGTCATGCATTATACAGAAGGGTGGCAACCCCACCCCATGGTATTTATATCTGGACTCCAAATGAATTCAATTGGCAAAAAATGCAATCATAGGTGAATGATTTTATGATTTTAAAGACATTTTACCACTGTATTACATCCATTTAGTATGTACATAGGACTCGTCCTTTCTTTTAGAATATTTTTTACCTTGCAATATTTGCACATATCCTTGTTTACAAAACTTTGAAAGTGCAAATTTATGATCATAGTACTGTATTTATGACTTGCCATGCATTATACAGATGGGTGGTAACCCCACCCCATGGTATTTATACCTGGACTCCAATTAATTCACTTGACAAACAATGCATTAACTTGACAACCATAGGTTAATGATTTTAAGATTTTAAAGATATTGTTCTACTGTATGAGATGTACAACATCCATTTAGTATGTATAAATGAATTATCTTTCTTGAAATCTTGTTTACCTTAATGTACCGGTATAATAATCGCAATGAACAAGCAAAGTTTGTCGACAGATTTATATCACAAAGCATTTGATCACTTTAGGGTGTATATCACTTTTAAAAACACAAAAAAATGACCTATAAAACCGGAACAGCCACCATGTAGCGCGTCATGTGAACAAGATCCCACGGGATCGAAACACGTCATGCTGACGGTGTACTAAGGCTGAAATAAATTGCTTTTGCACCTACCTGTGCTACCTGTGCTACCTGTGGTCCGGGCGCCTCTGTTTCCTGCGGCATCGTGTGAATGGAAGGAACGAAAGGAGTATGCTGATATATATATATATATATATACTCACTAAAAAAACCATAGTTTTCTGGGACGTTATAGTTAGAAATTAGCATTTAAAAAACCTTAGAAATTCACAGAAAAAAACACAGGTTTCAGGGACGTTATAGTTAGTTGGACATTTCACTCGTACAAAACCAGTGAAATTCGGCCGTTATAGCTAGTTCAGATTTCACAACTTCCCTGATTGTTAGGCTATTTGGAATAGGTCGGGTCGAGCTACTGGGAGTAATGGTAGCTTTAGCTTTTAATTCATGCCATTTATGTAACTTCAGTTTTCTTACAAAGTGAAAAAGGTCAATCCTGCCCTGAGGATAGGCAAAGGGTGTTGTGGGACAAAAGGACAAACCATATTGTAACACTCTCAGTTCCATATTATTTAAAGGGCGAGTAGAAAGATTTACCACATTGTTATTGTTGTTTTTCATTTTGTCCGACTCCTTTGGCCCCTCGTTTCCATTTCTCGAGACTTGAGAATGAGTCTTATGAAACATTGGAAAATTTTGAAAACTGAACCCACTCTTAAGGAGGTGATAGCAGAACACCCTAACATCACATACAGGAAAGGGAGCTCGTTACGTGACAAACTTTGTACGAATGAGATCTCACTGACCAAACAATCTGGTAGCAGTGTACAGGGGTTCTATACCTGCATGTCTTGCAAAGCTGGCAAATATAGCAGTAATATCAAAAAGGTCTATTACCCAGTAGTCTATACAGAAAGAGTCATTGACAAACACCTGACTTGCCTTTCTGACTTCTGGGTGTATGTGCTCACATGCCCCTGCTCCAAACATTATGTGGGGAGCACAATGTTCCCTGCTAAAAAACAAATCTTGGAGCACATGCGTGCAATCCAGAATAAAGATAAGGCTTACCCAGTGGCACGTCACTTTGATGAAGAACACAACAGCAATCGCAATCTTTTGCGGTTTTTTGTCATAGATCGGGTCCCACAAAGCATTCGAGGGGGTGACAGGATTCGCAAACTTAGGCAGCTTGAATCTAGGTATATATTGGAGCTGGATACCAGAGTTCCACAGGGTTTGAATTCGGAGGAGGAACTGTCTTGGTTTTTGGGAGAGTAAATGTTGGTATTTCTGTGTTTACTTTCTCTCTTTCTGTCCCTCCTCCTTCTATGCTTTCTGACGCTGAATTTAATAATGCTGCAAGGTGTGAATTTACAATAGATGATGGTAAACTACTAACGTATTGTGAAGACTATAACGCCGTACCTCTGCCATTTGGTCTTGTTTTTAATCATCTTAAGTTACTTTGAGCACTCTTTATTCACTTTTTTTGTTTTATTTGAGCATAAGTCCGAGTGGGCCTTTAGTGATGTTATGTTCTGTATGCTCTCTTACAGGCTAGATCCTGATGGGAGAAAAAATGATTGTGAAATAGCATTAACGTGGATTGGTGAGGATTGTGGTATGTTAGTATCACTTAGGATTTGGACACGTTCTAGAATGGAATAGTGGGGAGATGAATTATGAAAATATAGTACCCATTTGGAGCAATATAGTATCCATCTGGAGCAATGTTATCTTGACAATGTGAGCATATGTTTTGAAAGAAGAAGTAAAATACCATGGATACTTAGGTTAGAACCTGTATTATGACCCACTGGGGTTTAATTTATGAGAATATACATGCCTTATTGACTATTACTGATATCCATGATTGCTCTAATTAGGAACTCAATTTATTTATTCAAATAATTTAGATATTTTGATCTAACTTCAAATTTATTATATATTTATATATTTGAATTAATTGCTCAATTGAATCCATTGTTTGTGGCTTTAATATTACTTAATAATGTTGAATGATGATGATGCGCTATTGATAATAGAATTTAGCACTTATCCGATGTGATTATTGGTGTAATATTCATGGAATGATTGTAGAGATCAACACCGAGTCCTCACTATATGTTGTTATAATTTGAGAAATGTTAAGTTCTAATGATAATCTGTATAAGAAACGCTGGACAACATCACTCTAAGATGGCCGAAACAGTATCCACAAGTAGTATGCTCAGAAACTGTCTGTCGTTTATGTTTATTATTTGTATCACATGCACTGTGTAACGTTTAACGTAATTCCAACTTTGTTTAAAAAAAAGGCCATGAAACTTTATTGTTCCACCCGTGATCAAGGCGTGTAGATGCCGAAACGCGTAGGGTTTGTTGTCGGCTGTTTATTTGGAATGAAATAAATCACCCCTGGCACTTTCTGAATTGGACGTTATTTGGGGAAGGAGTGTGCGCATTTTGGCGGCCGTTGCTGCTTTGTGAGCTTTAATATATACATATATATATATTTTTTTTTTTAAAAAGGCTCAGGCCCCAGGGGATGGGGTCCCCGGGGCTCAAAAGTTTCAAGGGAAGGGGGGCCACACAGCCCCCCTTCCTAAAAACAGAAAGAAAGAAAAAAGAAACTGCAACTCCCTGGAGGCCCCACCCCCTCCCTGCATGACTCTGCAAACACGACTCCTGGCGCGATCGTGGTTGGGGAATGAAGTCCCCATCACTACTGAGGGTCCTTCGGGGCCAACTAGCCCACCAGGTACCTCCAGTAAGCCCTACACAGCTGGTTTGCTGAGAGGTGGTAGAGGGCCAAGCCCCGTTTTACACCACTCTTCAAACGCGCCTCTTGGCGCACTGGTGGTGGGGCAATGAGGCCCCCTTGTGTCCTGAGGACATCAGGACTAAACTGCGTTTGCAGAGTGGTGTAAAAAGGGGGCGTGGCCTCTGAATACCATTCAGCAATCCAGCTGTGTGGCGTTTACTGGAGGTAACAGGAGGGCTAGTGCACCCCAAGGGACCCTCAAGAGGTAAGGGGACTTCATCCCGCAAACCAGAGCACACCAGGAGGTGCGTTTGCAGAGTGGTGGAGAAAGGGGCGTGGCCTTTGACCACCTCTCAGCAATCCACTGTGTGGGGCTTACTGGAGGTAACAGGTAGGCTAGTTGGCCCCTAAGGGCCCACAGCAGCGAAGGGGACTTCAATCCCCATCCAAGACCGCAACAGGGAGCGCATTTGTAGAGTGGTGGGCAAAGAGGGCATGGCCTGCTATGATAATTTAGCAATCCTCCTGTGTGGGACTTACTGGAGGTAATAGGAGGAGTAGTTGGCCCCCAAGGTTGTCCTATGGGGCCAACTACCCCTCCTGTTACCTCCAGTAAGTCCCACACAGTGGGATTGCTAAAAGGTCTTTGGAGGCCACGCACCCATTGTAACAGGCACTGAGGAAAGCTGAACTGCTGAAACGCATTTGCCGAGATGTTACACTGCTTGCGCTGTGAACTTACCCTGAATAAATCCTCTTGATTCCATCCCGGCGGTGTCGGACCCTTCTTTTACAGTGAGTGGGGATTTGGACTAATGCCAGTATTGCAGGCACTGGCTTTTCCGGCTTTTGGACTTTGTATTTGGAATGCAAACGCTTTGCCCCCGCGCGCAGATCAAAGCACCACAGTGTGAATACATCACTGCGTGGGGAGAGAGGAGCAGCATTGTCTGCGAGGGAGATTCGAGGGGTCTCAGCAAGGACATCATTTTGGACAGGAAGCTGCGGCGGAGTGAAGTCCGGGGGCCACAGTGATGGGACACCACCTGGTGTTTTGGATTTCCCACTTACTCAAGGGGGATCCACACATGGACTTCATAGACCAGCATGCAGCAGCCCGTTTCATCAGCGCGAGTTGAAATATTTCTTTAAGGCAGAGGAGGGGCCTCGATAAAGACTCTATAGGGAGTGGCCAAGGGAACATCTAAATGGCCACCAGGTGTGAGGACCTGCCATTGTAACAGGCACTGAGGAAAGCTGAACCGCTGAAACGCGTCTGTCGAGATGTTACACTGCTTGCGTTGTGAACTTACCCTGAATAAATCCTCTTGATTCCATCCCGGCGGTGTCGGACCCTTCTTTTACAGTGAGTGGGGATTTGGACTTTGTGTTATGCCAGTATTGCAGGCACTGGCTTTTCTTATTTATTTAAAAGGTTTTATATAGCGCTGGCTAGACCCGAGGGTATCAGAGCGCTTTACAAGGACTGGGTGAAAAAAATAAAACAATTACAAAATAACATTTGTATAAAGAGATAAAAATACAAGACAGTTATAACATTATACACGTTGCAAATATTACATGTGGTCGTAAATAAAGAATACCTTTGGGCAATAACAAGAATTGGATAATAAAACTAGTAAAGGATGGTTAGAAATGGGGGGTGGCAGGTGTGAAGGTGGGGGTGGAGCTGAGGAGGATGATGGGAAAGGTGATAGAATGAAGGGGTAAAGGGTAACTACAAGAGAAAATAGATAGGGGAGGTAGTCAAATATGTGTGAATGAGAGGGGGGAGTGGGACAGGCAATCAGTCGAGGGAACCTCAAATAGTCAGGGATTCAATAATAATCTAAGTTGGGTGAGCAGGATTAAGGCCCCAGAATCTGTTGAGAAGATGCAGCTTGAGGTCCTTTTTGAAGCTGTGGTAGGAGGGGTTGCAACATAGGTCTTTAGGGAGTGAGTTCCAGATAGTAGGCGCATTACCGGAGAAAGAGCGTGACTGTGTAGATTTCTTGTTATCAAGGGGGGGACAATGAGAAGGGCGTTGGTGCTCCTCATTGCTCTAGAGCAGCCAGCTTTGTGGAGTTTATCAGAGAGATACAATGGGGTGTGTTGATGGAGGGCTTTGTGCGTAATGCAGGTGGTCTTGTAGATGGATCTGCCTTCGATGGGAAGCCATTTAAGGTCCTTGAGGACGGGGGAGATGTGATCAAACCGCTTACAATCCGAGATAAGTCTGGCTGCAAGGATAAGGACCGATTTAATTGGGGCTAGGTGGACTTTCGGCGTACCAGCGAGAATGGCATTACCATAGTCCAATCTAGACAGTACCAATGATTGCACAACTAGTTTAAAGTCATCAGCAGGAATGAAGGATTTAATTTTCTTGAGGTGTTGGAGAATGAAGAGAGCTCCTTTCGCTGCATTTTTTATGTGGGGAGTAAGACTGGTGTTTTGGTCAAAGCTTATTCCAAGGGATTTGACTGAGGTAGAGATGGAAAGAGTGCATTTGAGAGCTTTAAGGTCGGAGATCCAGTGATGGGTGGGGAGCCGGTTGTTTTTGGGAGAGAATAGGATGATTTCCGTTTTTTTAGGGTTGAGTTTGAGGTGATTATGATGGAACCAGTGTTGAATTTTAGTCAGGGTATCATTGAGGTGTAGAATGTCAGCATGGGATTTAATCTTATAGTAAAGTTGGGTATCATCCGCGTAG
Organism: Calotriton arnoldi; assembly: GCA_963921515.1. Classification (NCBI taxonomy): domain Eukaryota; kingdom Metazoa; phylum Chordata; class Amphibia; order Caudata; family Salamandridae; genus Calotriton; species Calotriton arnoldi. The sequence continues at coordinate 12,423 of CAWUFW010023927.1, read as the reverse complement.
AGGTGAAAGTTGATTCCTGCTTGCTTGAGAATGAGGGTGAGGGGTTCCATGAAGAGGTTGAATAGAGCGGGAGAGCGTATAGAACCCTGGGGGACACCCAAGGAGACGGGCATAGGTTTAGAGAGGCAATCCTTGAGTTTAATTTGTTGGGTTTGGTGTTGGAAGAAGGAGGTGAACCATTTGAGGACAGGACCGTTGAAGCCGAAACGATCTTTGAGCATGTTGAGTAAGGCGGCGTGGTTAACAGTATCAAAGGCAGCAGAGAGGTCGAGGAGAATGAGAAGGAAGGACTCCCCCTTGTCGAGGGAGTGGTGAATGTCATCCATAATGTTGAGCATGGCAGTTTCAGTACTGCAGCCCTTTCTAAAGCCTGACTGTAATGGGTCCAAAAGGTTGAAAGAGTTGATGTGTTTGTCCAGTTGGAGCTGGGCGCATTTTTCAAGGGCCTTAGATAGAAGAGGAAGGTTGGAGATGGGTCGCAGATTGTTGAGGTCATTAGGGTCAGCTGTAGTATTTTTGAGGGTGGAAGTGATTTGCCCCATTTGGAGGGAAGCAGGGACACAGCCCGTGGACAGAGAGGCGTTGATGATGGTGGTCCAAAAAGGGGCAATGATGTATTTTAAATCTTTAACAAGGTTAGCATGGAGAGGGTCACTGGTATGAGAGGAGGGTTTAAGCTTAGTGATGATGTTGAGGACATTCTGCTCAGTCACTGGGCAGAACTTATGCCAGGATGAATTATTTTTTAGCTGGGGGTTAACGAAGTCGGGTACAGGCGAGGCAACAGCGAGGGGGAGATGACCCGCATCCGGCGAAGGAGTAGGGGCGAGGTGGGATTTGGCGGAAATGTCATAGGCGGGTGAAGGGTAATGTGGGGGGGGAGTTAAGGCAAAGGACTGGTCAATCAAGGCGATTTTTTCCAAAAAGAAGTTCGCAATTTCTTCGCATCTTTCGCTAGATGCCATCAATTTAGGTGGGGCAGCAGCTGTTTGGTTTTTGACTTTGTATTTGGAATGCAAACGTGTTGCCCCCCGCGCAGATCAAAGCACCACAGTGTGAATACATCACTGCGTGGGGAGAGAGGAGCAGCATTGTCTGCGAGGGAGAATCGAGGGGTCTCAGCAAGGACATCATTTTGGACAGGAAGCTGCGGCAGAGTGAAGTCCGGGGGCCACAGTGATGGGACACCACCTGGTGTTTTGGATTTCCCACTTACTCAAGGGGGATCCACACATGGACTTCATAGACCAGCATGCAGCAGCCCGTTTCATCAGCGCGAGTTGAAATATTTCTTTAAGGCAGAGGAGGGGCCTCGATAAAGACTCTATAGGGAGTGGCCAAGAGAACATCTAAATGGCCACCAGGTGTGAGGACCTGCCATTGTAACAGGCACTGAGGAAAGCTGAACCGCTGAAATGCGTCTGCCGAGATGTTACACTGCTTGCGCTGTGAACTTACCCTGAATAAATCTTCTTGATTCCATCCCGGCGGCGTCAGACCCTTCTGTTACAATGAGTGGGGATTTGGACTTTATGTTATGCCAGTATTGCAGGCACTGGCTTTCCTGACACGCCCTCTCGGTCAGGAGCGACGCGGCGGCCAGCAGCTTTTGGACTTTGTATTTGGAATGCAAACGCGTTGCCCCCCAGCGCAGATCAAAGCACCACAGTGTGAATACATCACTGCGTGGGGAGAGAGGAGTACCATTGTCTGCGAGGGAGAATCGAGGGGTCTCAGCAAGGACATCATTTTGGACAGGAACCTGCGGCGGAGTGAAGTCCGGGGGCCACAGTGATGGGGCACCACCTGGTGTTTTGGATTTCCCACTAACTCAAGGGGGATCCACACACAGACTTCATAGACCAGCATGCAGCAGCTCGTTTCATCAGCACGAGTTGAAATATTTCTTTAAGGCAGAGGAGGGGCCTCGGTAAAGACTCTATAGGGAGTGGCCATGGGAACATCTAAATGGCCACCAGGTGTGAGGACCTGCCATTGTAACAGGCACTGAGGAAAGCTGAACCGCTGAAACCCGTCTGCCGAGATGTTACACTGCTTGCGCTGTGAACTTACCCGGAATAAATCCTCTTGATTCCATCCCGGCGGTGTCGGAACCTTCTTTTACAGTGAGTGGGGATTTGGACTTTGTGTTATGCCAGTATTGCAGGCACTGGCTTTTCCGACACGCCCTCTCGGTCAGGAGCGACGCGGCGGCCAGCAGCTTTTGGACTTTGTATTTGGAATGCAAACGTGTTGCCCCCCCGCGCAGATCAAAGCACCACAGTGTGAATACATCACTGCGTGGGGAGAGAGGAGCAGCATTGTCTGCGAGGGAGAATCGAGGGGTCTCAGCAAGGATATCATTTTGGACAGGAAGCTGCGGCGGAGTGAAGTCCGGGGGCCACAGTGATGGGACACCACCTGGTGTTTTGGATTTCCCACTTACTCAAGGGGGATCCACACACAGACTTCATAGACCAGCATGCAGCAGCCCGTTTCAACAGCGCGAGTTGAAATATTTCTTTAAGGCAGAGGAGGGGCCTCGATAAAGACTCTATAGAGAGTGGGCAAGGGAACATCTAAATGGCCACCAGGTGTGAGGATCTGCCATTGTAACAGGCACTGAGGAAAGCTGAACCGCTGAAACACGTCTGCCGAGATGTTACACTGCTTGCGCTGTGAACTTACCCTGAATAAATCCTCTTGATTCCATCCTGGCGGTGTCGGACCCTTCTTTTACAGTGAGTGGGGATTTGGACTTTATATATATATATATATTCACTGAAAAAACCATAGGTTTCAGGCACGTTATAGTTAGAAATTAGCATTTAAAAAACCTTAGAAATTCACTGAAAAAACCATAGGTTTTAGGGAAAGTTATAGTTAGTTGGACATTTCACTTGTACTAAACCAGAGAAATTCCCCCGTTATAGTTTGTTCAGCTAACTATAACTCGCGCCCCCGCAATGCACTGCTGATGACATCACATATTACATCACTCAAGACATGGTCAGTGACACCACTGATGACATCTCAAATGACATCACTGATGACATCATCCAGTGACTGTGTGTTTCTGTAAAGTTTAAATATGTTTAATATATATAGGGAAAGGCATATTGAAGAATGAGTGGGTGTATAAGTGTCTGAATGGATGATTTAGTAGGTGCGTGACTGACTCTATAAGTAAGTGTTTAACGTATCTTACTGAATGCATGGGTTAGTGACTAAACTGGGTGAATGTCTGTATCCCTCTGTCTGTTGGTGTGTAAGCGGCTGCATGGGTTTGTGAATAGCTACATGAGTGTCTATATGTGTTATTGATTGGTTGTCTGAGTATCTGTATGGGTGCCTGAGTGTTTGTGTGGGTGGGGTGTGTGTGACTCTGCATAGATGTGTGAGTGGGTGATTCACTGGGTGCATGGTTTTAAGAGGGCATCTGTGATAGACTGTATGGGTGGGTGAGTGTGTATGGGTGTGTTAGTGAGTGAATGTCTATCTCAGTGGTACATGTGTGAGGCCCTACATATGTGAAAAGCAGTATATATGTGGGTTGGAGTATATAAATGGCTATAAGTGAGAGTGTGTGATTGTGAGAGTGGCTGTATGGATGAGTGTGTGCTTGTATCAGTGATTGTATAAGAGCGTAAGAATGTGCTAGTATTTGTATGAGTAAGTGAGCTGGTGTGTGTATAACTGTATAGGTGAGTAAATGGCAGTGTGATTAATTATTTGCATGACTGACTAGGTGTGTGAGTACCTCTATGGATGAGTGGCGGTGTGTGAGTGTCTATATAGGTGTATGAGTGCATATGATAGTCCTGTACTGAGTGACCGTAAGTATGAGTGACTGTACGGGTGAGTGAGTGGATGTGTGTGTAGACCTAAGAATCAGTGAGTGGGTATGTAGTTATTGGATTCGGAGTGTCTATGGTTTTGAGAATGGCAGTCTGTAATTTAGAGTGGGTGTATCAAAGGTTATAATAGGGTGTGAGAAGATGCATCAAATTATCACATGGATGATGTCATCAGTGATGTCATCAGTGATGTCACTGACCATGTCATGAGTGATGTAATATGTGACGTCATCAGCAGTGCATTGCGGGGCGTGAGTTATAGTTAGCTGAACTAACTATAACGGGGAATTTCTCTGGTTTTGTACGAGTGAAATGTCCAACTAACTATAACTTTCCCTAAAACCTATGGTTTTTTCAGTGAATTTCTAAGGTTTTTTAAATGCTAATTTCTAACTATAACGTGCCTGAAACCTATGGTTTTTTCAGTGAATTTCAAAGGTTTTTTAAAGGCTAATTTCTAACTATAACGTCCCTGAAACTTATGGTTTTTTCAGTGAATTTCAAAGGTTTTTTAAATGCTAATTTCTAACTATAACGTGCCTGAAACCTATGGTTTTTTAAGTGATTTTCAAAGGTTTTTTTAAATGCCAATTTCTAACTATAACGTGCCTGAAACCTATGGTTTTTTCAGTGAATTTCAAAGGTTTTTTAAATACTAATTTCTATCTATAACGTCCCTGAAACCTATGGTTTTTTCAGTGAATTTCATTGTTTTTTTTAATGCTAACTTCTAATTATAATGTTCATTTAACCTATAGTTTTTTCTGACACCCAAGAAGGACACAACACCCACTGCCACAACCCTCAGGACCTCCCCCCCGTACCACCCCTCTCCCTACTGTAATTTTTTTGATTTGTTATTTAAACTATATAATGTCTTCTTGTTTTTTAAATATTAAACAACTACATACAGTATGAAAGGGAGCCCAGCCCAGAGCCACATCTGAAGACCAACACATGTCATAGACCTACTGATCAAGCAGCTCCGACACCCAAGAATGCCACAACACCCACCACCACCCCCAGGACCCCCCTCTACCACCGAGGCAGCGCAGAACAAGACAGCGAACTTTCCGAAAACTGCATGGCCCCTCAGCCACACAATAGCTGAATATTGGGACAGGTGTGAACAAACTATACGTGAAGGAAGCAATTCACCCATGTTTAACAATGCACACAATGCAAAGTGTAGCGGTGATGTGCTGGACACATCTCAGTATGCAGAACACACACCTCTCCATGTGCACAAATACTACTGGTGCTTGTAGTGTTGTAGACAGTGGACCCAACCATGTTACGTCAAACACTAGGGAAGATCTCAGTCATGTAGCTGTGTCGTCCTCCCCTGTAAGCATAAGCGTAACCGGAGTGGGCTGGTCCGACGTACGCCACTTCAGCGTAGGAGTGTGAATAAATAGGCCGGAGCTCTGGCGTGGTTCACTTGTGGGAAGGCCAAAGCGTCTGCCAGGGCGGCGCCACTCACCCTGCCACGAGGCCGCCGACGAGACCGCCAGCCTCCTCAGCTGATCGCTGGCTTCCGCCACACAGGCCCCCAGCGACACAGCACCGCGGACTTATGTCTGTACAAACTACTGCATTCGATATACACTGCGGACAGCAAGGCTCACAATTCAGATCGAGTCGCGATTGCAGATGACGCAGTCCAGTAGGCAAGAGACATTGCTCAAGTCAACAACACGTGGCTGTGGGCCCTTCCTGACCGCTGCCTCCGGCCTACACTGCGGTCAGTAGGACTCACAATTCAGATGGAGTCGAGATTGCAGATGACGCAGTCCAGTAGGCAACAGACATTGCTCAAGTCAACAACACGTGCCTGTGGGCCCTTCCTCACCGCTGCCTCCTGCCTCCACTGCGGTGAGTAGGGCTCACAATTCAGAGCGACTTGCGATTGCAGATGACGCAGTCCAGTAGGCAACAGACATTGCTACCAGTGCGGCCAGCCCGGACCACGCATCATCGCTGACTGCGCACACGCTAAGTGCTTCAAGTACCACTAACTCTGTGCACCTCAAGTCAACGCCACGTGGCTGTGGGCCCTTGATGACCGCTGCCTCCGGCCTACAATGCGGTTAGCAGGGCTAACAATTCAAGATTAGTGCCGATGCAAATTGTGTAAGAGAGTATAATCGGTTAAGAAGACTGTATGCTCCCAATCTGTGCAGCTCAAGTCAACGTCACGTGGCTGTGGGCCTTTGCTGACCGCTGCCTCCGGCCTACACTGTGGAAGACCAGCGACACGTGGTGCCACTAACCCTGTTCAACACAAGCCAGCAACATGTGGTGCCACTAACCCTGTTCAACACAAGCCGCGACACGTGGTGGCACTAACCCTGTTCAACACAAGCCGGCGACACGTGGTGCCACTAACCCTGTTCAACACAAGCCGCGACACGTGGTGCCACTAACCCTGTTCAACACAAGCCGGCGACACGTGGTGCCACTAACCCTGTTCAACACAAGCCGATCCCACATGTGGAACTGTGTCCTGAGTCCTGAATGGCAGTGACCCCAAGTCCGTGAGCTACCACAGCACCAGACTCCCTTTGATCAGTGAGGAATATTTCCATATGCAAGGCCGGCGACACGTGGTGCCACTAACCCTGTTCAACACAAGCCGATCCCACATGTGGAACTGTGTCCTGACTCCTGAATGGCAGTGACCCCAAGTCCGTGGCAGCTACCACAGCACCAGACTCCCTTTGATCAGTGAGGAATATTTCCATATGCAAGGCTGGCGACACGTGGTGCCACTAACCCTGTTCAACACAAGCCGATCCCACATGTGGAACTGTGTCCTGACTCCTGAATGGCAGTGACCCCAACTTCGTGGCAGCGACCACAGCACCTGACTCCCTTCGATTAGTGAGGCGTATTTGCATATGGAAGGCCGGCGACACGTGGTGCCACTGAACCTGAACTACGCAGGCCAGTGGGGCCACCAACCTATGCACGTGGCTGTGGGCCCTTGCTCACCGCTACCTCTGGCCTACACTGCGGTCAGCAGGGCTCACAATTCAGATACAGTCGTGATTGCAGATGACGCAGTCCAGTAGGCAAGAGACATTGCTCCCAGTGCAGCCCGTCCGCACCAAGCAGCATCACAGGCTCATACATTCTCAATGCTTCTGGTGCCACTAACTGTGCACCTCAACTCAACGCCACGTGGCTATGGGCCCTTGCTGACCGCTACCTCTGGCCTACACTGCGGTCATCAGGGCTCACAATTAAAATTAAGTCTTGATTCATTAATTACAGAGTCCAGTAGGCAAGTAAATATCACAGGCCTAAAACCTACATAATATCCTTTTAGTATCCTTGCTTCAAGAACATTTTTTATATCATTTATAGCTTTAGTACAATCACCAAATTCATCTTCAAGTGCAAACGAACACTCAATAGCAGTCTACACTGCGGCAGCAGAGCTCGCAATTCGAATTTTGGACACGTGGCGCCACTAACCCTGTTCAACACAAGCTGCGACACGTGGTGCCACTAACCCTGTTCAACACAAGCCGGCGACACGTGGTGCCACTAACCCTGTTCAACACAAGCCGATCCCACATGTGGAACTGTGTCCTGAGTCCTGAATGGCAGTGACCCCAAGTCCGTGGCAGCGACCACAGCACCAGACTCCCTTCGATCAGTGAGGCATATTTCCATATGCAAGGCCGGCGACACGTGGTGCCACTAACCCTGTACAACACAAGGCGCGACACGTGGTGCCACTAACCCTGTTCAATACAAGCCAATCCCACATGTGGAACTGTGTCCTGAGTCCTGAATGGCAGTGACCCCAACTCGTGGCAGCGACCACAGCACCAGACTCCCATCAGTTTTATTTGTTGTTGTTTTGTTTAAATAAAATGTTTTATATGTAAATCTATACATGACTAAGATTCTTGTTTGTCCAACCGCACAGGGACAATTCCGGGCCCAAGAAGGTTGTTGGAGGGATGTTGGTAATGTGGGAAGAGGGTGCGTTACCTGCTGATGTGGGGAGAGGCAGCGTGAAAGGGGTATCTCTCATAGAAAGAACTCCGGTATGTTTTCAGAAATGCCTCGGACGGATGCCAGCTGACGGACTGAATCACAAAATGGCTTTTCAATGCTTATGTAGTGTGACTTATGAACAGTTCGCACCCAGGCTCACAGAGGGACAACTGCGGCCCGTCCGCTCGACTCACAGACGCAGTACTATGAGCCGTCCGCTCCCAAAGGAACAGCAGCGTAGTAGCTCGCAGAGGTACAGGCACAGCAGCGTACTAGCTCGCAAAGGTAGAGAGCTGCGAGCTGATGGACTGGCTTCTAACGGCATAGCTGCGAAGTGGTGATGTTGGGCAGAGGGAGCGGGAAAGGGTTATCTCGCACAGACAGAGCTCTGGTATATTAAATTGCCCCCGGGACCTTTCTTTTATATTTTCACTCAATGCGAGAAAGCGCGCTTTCTGGACCAAGACCTTTCTCCCTACCAAATTTGGAGTAATTCCATTCAGCAGTTTGACCTGTAGCCTTGTCTAAAGTTTCCTATGGAAAATCCATTTAGAAAACACGTTTTCACACCCCCCACATAGCTACCTGTCGCAGGCGTACTCGCTGTTGGTGTGCAGGTCAGTGGTCTAGTTGTCAACATGTCACTGCCACTCCCTGAGGGCAGGTTTGCACACACACCACACCCATCCGGCACATGCGTCACAGGCCATGTGACCACGCAAATATAATGGATCGACAACGTCACATCCTTTATTGCCGGTGGTGACTGGATGGCGGACGCTCCACGGGTCTCAATCGTAAAGAGTCCATGAAAAGTTGCGCAGAGGGTTAGTCGCACCCTGAGCTGTATGGCCGTCAGGGGCCTACTACCACCTGGTGCGGACCTGAGTTGCACAGGGTTAGTGCCACCCAAAGCTGATGTGGCCGTCAGGGGCCTACCACCACGTGGCGCGGATTTGAGTTGCACAGGGTTAGTGCCACCCGAAGATGATGTGGCCATCAGGGGCCTACTACCACGTGGCGTGGACTTGAGTTGCACAGGGTTAGTCACACCCTAAGTTGTATGGCCGTCAGTGGCCTACCACCATGTGGCACTGACTTGCGTTGCACAGGGTTAGCGGCACCAAAAGCTGATGTGGTCTCCGCCATTGATGACTCAGGACTCAGCGACATGTGTGGGATCTGCTGGGCCGCGGAGCGGGTCCACATAATGTGCACCAAGCCATGGTGGCGGGACCGGGCCCTGGAGCTTTCACGGGCACGTGGAGTGCCCACTGGTAGACACTCCGGTGGCAGCAGGTAATTATTTTGTCATGGATGCGCAGGGGCGGCAGTGTCTCTCTCTCTCTCTCTCTCTCTCTTCCCTCTCTTCACTCTCTCACTCCCTTCCTTTCCTTCTATCTCTCTCACTCTCTCTCCCTTCTCCCTTTCTCACTCCCTTTCTTTCCTTCCCTCTCTGGCTTTTTTTTCCTTCTCTCTTTCTCTGTGTCTCACTCCTTTGATATGCGCATTACACACATCCTTATTTTGTGCTTTATTTTCCAGGCTGTGTCGTCGACATTGATGGACCCGACAGGAGTCTTCCGCCTTGTTGTTTTGTGTTGAGTTTGTTAAATTTTGTTTATCCTCTATATGTACGTAAACGGAAAAATAAAGTTTGAGAAAAAAAAAAAAATTCAATAAAGTTTTTGGTTGTTACTTAAGTGCTGTGTGACTCTTTCTTGTTCTTATTACTGTTATTTGGTGGTGTCCACCATGGTGTTAAATTTTGGGGCAGTTATCGCGGGAATACTGGTGATGTCTGCAGTTTGCACCAGCTTCTGAATAGTGTGTTAGATTTATCTCAACTTTAGTTGCATTAAAGTGCTGATAATGAGATGCAGAGTAGGCGTTCCCGTTCAAAAACACACGAGGTGCACCTTTGCGATTTATTCTAAATACTAAAATCCTGTATTGAATTGCACTGTGGTAGTGGGTGCATTTACAGTGTACACACAAAATCAATGAAGAAATCTCATTGTATTTATATTGATTGGGAATAGTGGGTCAGGTGCTGAATCTTGATGGGATACACTGCCCAGTTCATTTATTTTTCTGTACACGAAAAAACCACATCACAACTTTCACAACGAAAGGCAAAAACTGCGATGCGAAACAAATTCCGGCGATAAGCCGCGTTAGCACCAGGGATTTTACACCTGCTTTCTGCTAATGTTAAGCAGGACGACTACGTGCAGCATGAAAGGGAACACAGCCAAGAGCCACACCGGAACACCCACAGGTGCCATAGAGTCAATGAGCATGATACACGGATACCCATGAGGGCCACAACACTCATCGCAACAACCCCAGGACCGCCAACGCCCCCGAACCCGCATCTGAGCAAGTGTGTCCGTGTGGTCATTGTGTTAGCATGATGGGCACGGGCCCTGCAACATCACAGTGTGCTGTCTTCAGCGGACGTTACCATGTCACCTCAGCGTTGGCAGTGAGCCTGGACATGTAGCTACGCATGCATCCTCCTGCATGCACAAGCGGCGTGTGCTGGTCCGGCGTACACAGGTCAGTGCAGGGGTGTGCCTATCCGGCAAGGGGAACGGGGTGTCTCAGACTTGTCCATGTGCAAGAAGTGCGGTAAGTGTGTCTCTGTGTTCTGGTGTGGCCGCCACAAGGGCCGCAGCAGTCGATGTTGTAAAGTGGCATGCACCACCTCCAAACGGCAGTGTCACGGTGTGATTGGAATGCCGCAGGACATGCGTGAATAGGCATTACAATGTTGTGCCGTAGGAGTGCATGGGATACAACAGCGCAGCGCACAAAAGTGTGGGGGCTCGTGGGAGGGAGGAGCAGCTGTTTTGCAACATAACACACAGTGAACCCGCCCATGTGCCACGTGCTGGGCATCTCATCCATGATGACCAGGGTCGCAGACATCCCACAACACCCACGACCGGCCTTTGTACACATCCTGTATGAATGCAGCTGGAGAAGTTACTGTAGGGATGAAAGGTTCTTTGTCTGAGCTATCTTGCGCTAACACATCTGCTGCTCCGAGAAGGAACTTGCAAGTGGCCAGCCCCCCCTGACAGATACGATAATATTTGCATCCATCTCCCACACTACGCACTGCCCGATTTGAGAACAACGAGTACACATCCCACACTCAAAAGTCCTTCGTCGTAGTTAGCGTGCGTGAAATGGCCTTCACACGTACTCCCACCACACCCCTGCCCTGCACCCATTGCACACAGACCCGGCTCATTGCACCAAGCTGTGCCATTTCATCCACAAGACTGGCACACGGCAAGCCAGTGCAGCTACAAGCAGAGCCACTGACGCAATGGCAGGGCATCCCGAACACATGGTCGACTCCATTCAAGTCCACCTATACCTTGCACGTCTGCTGCATGTCCTGGGTGCACTGCTGCGGATCACTTACCGACTGAGCTTCCGCATTGCGGACGTCACCTGCGTTCAACCTGTATTGCAATGTTGCACGTGCCTATCCGAGTGGTGCATGGACGTGTGCCTCTCCAACGTGTGCGTAGCTGACATGGATTACGACGGGTGTGTGCGCCCCCTGTTGGCCCATGACCAGGAGTGTCATGGTGATGCCCATTTATGGCATGTATGGATGTTTGGCATACATATTGGGAACTGGGCCTGGGAGATTGCACGTGTCGTAGTATGCAGTGAGCAAATTGACCCACTTCCCGATTCTGCTTTGGTGCACATTGGGTACAGTGGTTGGAGTCAGCACATCTGTCCCGGTCAGCTGATGGATTACGTCGCCGACATGTCAAATATTGTGGCCAACCATCACTCATTAGAGATAGTGGCTTACTCAGCTGCACTCGCGTTCATGGATGAGTGACAAGGTACCTGCAACCACGACTCGATGTGCCACATTGCACGTGTCCCGCCACATCATTGCACGTTGTGCATCTGGTCACATGTCCCAAGACGACAGTGGACATGGCTGCATTGGTGTTGACTCATGTCTGAGGCGCGGATAACCAACGCTGCTTGACACTGACGTGTGTTGGTGATGGACTACCCCGAGGTGAACATGGACGTTTTCCTACGTTCCTTATTCAGGCACGCTGCTGCATTTGTCTGCATATCGTGGCACTACTCTTGGCCGTACTGACGCACTTTTTTTTATAAAGTTTCCACATTTTTACTTGTCTCCAAATGTGTTGGGTCTTCATTTGTGCCAATGTGTGTGTCACGGACTCTCTGGCTGCCTGCCATACGTGAATTGCTACCCCATCCGGACTGTGGGTTTGTACTTATGCGTTCTCATGTGCCTGTTTCGTACTGACGCTTTTGGACGTTTATCCGCCACAGGCGAGTGCATTTGTGTCCTGTGTTCGATTGTGCGAATGTTTGTGTTTGGACAACATTGTGTTGGATGTTGGTGTGCTCTGCTTCCTATGTGTGTGTGCTGCATTCTGTGTCAGATGTCCCTTCATGTGATGTTTTGTTCACACTTCTCCCTTTCAGGCAGTGTGGATTTCACTTCTGTGCTTCTTCAGTGGTGTGATGTTGGCGG
>CAWUFW010023926.1:0-67713 GCA_963921515.1 Calotriton arnoldi | reverse complement strand
TGTGAGTGTGTGTTTAGCTGGGTGTATGTGAGGGTGCAATATGTTGAGGTGCTGATGGTGTGTGGCTTGTGTGATGGATGAGCTGTGAGTGGGTGTGTGGTTGCTGTCTGTTCAGTGCTGGCTGGTAATTTGAATTTGCAAAGGATCATGGTAGGGATTTGTGTCCTTTATATGGGTGGAGTTGTGGGTGTGTCTTTGTTCCCTGTCCCCCCCCCAGTATTTATTGGCTTTGTAATTGCTTGTTTGGCCTTTTTTTGTGTGTTTTTCCCTTTGTACTTTTTGTGCATGTAGGAGACGTTCTTGTGACCGAGTCGGACCCTGCAGTTGTCTCGTATGAGCTTCTCCGAGTCGTTCACGCTGTGTTTGTGCTGTTTTCTATGCTGCGTACGCGTCAGTCACGGTGTATTGGGTTGCTTCTGCTCGCAGTTTTGTATGCGTGTCGGTCGTACGGCTTGGTCTCCGTGCGACTCGGTCGTGTTTTCCACGCGTTGCATCGTACTGCGCGGGTCGGACTTTGCGGGTACGTTTCGTTCGGGTTCATTCCTGGTGCGTGTCGGTCGGTTCGATTCGCTTGGTTTTCCGGCCGGGTGGCTGTTTTCCGCGCGGCTCGGTCGTTCGGCTTGTGTTCCGTGCGAGTCGGTCGGATTTTGCATGCTTCTCATCGTACTTTGCGGGTCGGCCTGCACCTGTACGTGTCGGTCGGTATTAATTCCGGCTCCGAGTCGGTCGGTACGTTTTCCGGCCCGAATCAGAATCGGCCCCTTAATGTGATGCAACTCTCATCAGAAAGTACAGATAGACACTTTTTGAAGGGCATGGAAATGTAGGCCCAGATTCACAAAGGTTTAGCATAAGGTTAGCGTTACTTTTTTAATGCACACCCAACGCTAAACCTTTTTGGAGATTATCAAACCAACTCAAATTGGTATTTGCATTGGTTTGTATGGAAAAGTAATGCAAAGCAGCGCAAAACGCTGCTTTGTATTACTTTGCATCAAGGGGGCGTTACATGGGTGGTACATCGACATTCCCAAGCTACCACTCATGCTATTTGACGTAAAACCCTACTAACATTAGTAGACAGGGTTTAGTGCCAAAAATTAAGGCTGCTGAAAAGCAGGCCTTAAAAGGAGAAATGTTTAAATTTCTCCTTTCTTTTCTGACTTTGAATGTGTGCTGCTTTGTACAGCACACATACAAAGTAGGAAAATATTTTAAACTTGTTTAGCCATAGAATTTTGTACATGAAAGGATCCCTTCCTGTACAAAACCTACAGTATACTTAGGCAAGCCCTCTAGCACTATCGCGCTAAGGTGTGTGCCTGGCGCACAGCAGCACAAATCAGAGCCGGCGCTAGGGAGAGTGGAGGAGAGTGCCATAGTTATGTGAATATTGTGCTCTCCTGCTCTCTCCCTGTTATCCAATGCAGTGCAGCCTCTTTGGGTGCTGCGCTGAGTTGCCTGACACCTTTGTGAATCTGGGAACTCTGCAAAAATTGTAGCCCTATTAGTAGTGTTAATGCTTGTTTATACTGAGATACTAAATATCTTTTGTTAGTGATAAAACATCACCAAATTTACCTGACACAATGAAGAGTTACTGTAATTTCCACAATTGCCAGAAAAATAAGTCATGTTCAATAATCTGAATACCATACATTTCTGTCAATTTTGTATACCTCTGAATGCGGATCAAAATGATTGTTTTATACAGTCTTAGGGGCCGATTACGATGTCGGTCGGAAAGGCTCCGAAGGGCATTTGGTTTGTCTGATTCCGTGTCGGAAGCCTTGTTTCCGACCGACTCGGAAACATTTCCGACCGTCTGATTACGATGGTTGGAAACCATTCGGACTGTCCGACTCGGTTCCGAGTTGCTTCGGAATGGCATTCAGAGACACCGAGTCGGTTGGAGCTGACTTATGCGTCTCTATGGACCGCGTTTCCGACCGAGCGATTACAATGTCGGATTCAGACAGCCTTTCCGAATCGGTCTGTCTGACAGGGATCGGCTGTCGGAATCTGACTTTGGGAGCCCATAGCAGGCCCCCCTATACCTGGAGGCCTCCGTTTGGGGCCCATGGGTCCCCTCTTTCCAACCATGCATGGTGTGGAATATAGCACATTACAACGCAATGTATTACATCGCGTGCTTTTACAACGCGGTCGTTACAACAACCGCGTTGTTAGTATGCAATACATTTACATCGCAAGTCATTAGAACGACTTGCTGTAGGGGGCGCGCTGGACTTAGGAATAGTATTATTTACTATTCCTACTCCAGTTTGCGAACAGTATGGAAGGTGTTGGAATTCATTTCCAATACCTTAGCGCCCCTACAGCAAGTCGTTCTAATGACTTGCGATGTAAATGTATTGCGTACTAACAACGCGGTCGTTGCAACAACCGCGTTGTAATAGTACTGCGATGTAATGACAGCGTTGTAAATGCTGTTTCACCATAGCAGGCCCCCCTTTACCTGGAGGCCTCTGCTTGGGGCCCATGGGGGTACCCATGGGTCCCCTCTTTCCAACCATGCATGGTGTGGCAGGCACCAAGGGGTGCCCACCACAGGGTGCACGGTTTTCTGCAACCACCCTGTTTTTCAATGGGAGCCTGTGTTGTCGGTCAGAACACAGGCTCCCATTGAAGTCAATGGGAGTCCAACTGAACGGTGTTTGGACACATCATAATCGGTCGGTCGGACGCCCCGAATCCGATTCAGTTGGAAACCATTCCGAGACCGAGTCGGTCGGAATGCTTTCCGACCAACATCGTAATGAGGCCCTTATTCTGTGCTTCCTTGAGCCTGATATAGTTTGGCTTCATTCAAAAGGAGAGTGAAATGTTTTTTTTCAAACTCATTGTGGTAAACCTATCTTTAGCACATCCTCTCGAATGCCTAATTCTGCAGGGCCCAGAATGTTCTTCTAGGACTTCTGACTTCATGAAACTTCCTGACACACATTTTCGTCCTTTCTCCCTCTCTACCACACTTTTTATTTCTTTGGAATGCTCTTCTCCGGAAGTCAGTTTTTTGGTATCCCAAAAAAGGCTGATTCTCCTATGAGGTAAATGGCAGTGGGCCATTAACTGGAATTGAATCCACTACTAAGGCCCGCCCTCCTCTGCTGCTTCATTTTTTTTATTTTATGAACATCCCCATGTGCCCTTCTTTCTTTTCTTTTTGTGAGCCTCTATTTTTTCTTAATTTCCCCGTCTGTTACAACCGCGCTATGACATCCAGTAGTGCAGTGCAGGTGGAAAATTGTCGGGTGCACATAGAATGCACTACAGAGGCACTCTTCTGGCTGAATGTGTTTAAATGTACCCAGCACATTATGGGTAATAATGTATGACAGCTAATAATACAACTTTGTTTTAAACCAATGTCAGAATATATAATACACAGCTTTTGAAAATCTCATAATAAAAAGGCTTAACTGTGCCTCAGGAATGCTGTGGGATTTTCAGAGCTCCAGGGAAAGCAGAGTTCAGCCACCATAAGTTCTCCCTTGTAAAGTAAACAAATATTGTCAAAGCCAACAGGTCTAACCATGGCTACCAGCCTTTTGACTTCATTAATGCTTGTTTTGTTATTGTTTATATAAAACATTATTGTTGGGGGAGCTGCTGGACCCTTGACAATATAATAATGCAGCCAAAAGTATAAATAGTTTTTGTATGCAAAAGGCATACATTGACATAGCAATCTCTGGCACGGAAGGGAGTTAATAGTTAATAGATAATAATAAATAAATCTTTATTCTGGAGCAATCGTAACCATAAAAGATATAATCATGCAACAGAAAAACAATCATTATTTTAAATCCAATTAAAAGTTCAGATAAAACACTGCACATCCAATTTAGAAATTAAGATAAAACACCACTCTTAGTCATGGGTGATTAAAAAAGGGTAAGAAAAAGCAGTGCTAAAACACAGATGGCCATTCAATGGTCAATTAGGTCTAGATAATCTGGATCTGTAGGCGGCCCGCAAGAAACTTGTGACTGCGCAGAGTGTGAGTTCATTAGGCAACAACTGTAAATACATAAGCGCCACTCTCGCTTGCCTAAACTTCAGGCTCTTTAAAAGGGGGCGAAAAAACAGCCTTCTTGAGGGGGTAAAATATTTACAGAGAAGGGCAAAATGTTACGTGTCCTTTGGAGACCTAGAGGCTCAGCCACAGGGTCCTCTCGTGTTTAGGGGAACAAAACCAGACAGAGATGCCAAAAGATGGTGAAGAAGGTTAAACCTAAAACGGGTGACTAAAAACCTGTCAGTTGCCCTTGTAAGGGTAGAGAGGTAATTTTCCCTGCCCTGAACTGTCTTTAACAAGGCATGGGCCCACACTGTTGGTTTCCAGAGCTCAGCGTTTTCACGGAGGGCAGAGGTATATTTGAAATATAGACCTTTTATAATGTTAAGGTCCTGAAGCCTTACAGTGTCACATGAGAGGAACATATCCGGCCTACAGCGTGAAAAAAAGACTCCTTTATATATCTTAGCCAGGGAATTTTAAAAGCATGCTCTAATGACAGGCAGTCTGAGATAATCCAGCAATTAGGTCCTTGTTCTCCCTAGACCATATTTTTACCCAACATAAGTGTGGTGGGTGCCCACATTACTGAAGAAGAGTGGGTCCTTTATTTTGAAGCTATGTTCCAGTGTCCCCTGACTTAAACTGCCTCTCAGGTCGTGAGGTAGATACCACCAAATTGGTTTTCAACATAGATGAGGTTAAAGATGGCATTGTTGGGCTGTCGAGCAACAAAGCCCCGGGTCCTGATGGTATGCCGTCAGATCGTTACAAATCAGACCCAACCTTTTGGGCACCAGTCCTTACGGCAGTCATGAATGCTGCAGTAGGGACAGGTTGCCCTGAATCATGGGCTATTTCTACGATAGTGCCTATCTTTAAAAAGGGCAACCGAGATAGCACGCACTGCTATAGACCAATCTCCCTGCTGGATTCCGTAGTAAAAGTGGTAGGTCGAGTACTCCTGGAAAGGCTGTCTAGTTGGGCAGAGGAACATGCTATCTTATCGGACGTTCAATATGGGTTTCACCCTGGGCGGTCCACTGTGGCCCAGTGCCTTAATCTATCTATGATCTTGAACAAATATACAGTGGCCCGCCCCAGAACCATTTACCTAGCTTTCATGGACTTGTCATCCGCGTTTGATCGCGTGAATAGGGCTAAACTTTGGCAGGCCATGGTGGCTATGGGGGTGGATGGCAACATTGTCCGCTTTTTGGAAGACCTCCACCAATCAACCAAGGCGCAGGTTAGATTCTCCCAAGATCTAAGGGTTTCTTGTAAGGTTGCAATAAGGAGAGGAGTTCGCCAAGGGTGTATTTTAGCCCCCTTTTTGTTTAATTTGTATATTAATGATTTAGACAAAGTTTTAACGAAGACAATGGTAGATTACCCGCAGGTAGGCAGACGTGGTCTGCCTGTTTTATTATATGCAGACGACGCAGTACTTTTATCTAGGACCGCAAGGGAGTTACAAACATTGCTTGACTCCTTTTCCTCCTTTATGGCTAATTTGGACTTGTCAATAAATGATTCTAAATCATATGTGATGCAGGTGGGACTTCGCCTGAAAAAGCCTTTTCAATTCATGGTTGGATCTGCTCAAGTTCCTCGAACTGATGTTTTTTCGCACTTGGGGGTCCTAATGGATGATCAAATGAACTGGGGCCCATTAAAACAGAGGAAAAGGGGAGACCTAGGGGTCGATTCCGATCCCGGCTGGAAGCGCACCTAACACTATTCGTCAGGAAAAAATACCAGCCGAACGCGTGTTTCCCGACTGATTCGAACAGTCGTCCGAACGAGCAAGTACGATGCGCATAACTGCTCAGATTCCGAGTGAGCCGTACTTACCCATTCCAGCTCCAGTCCCCCGCCCGAGCCGGATCCGTAAACGCCGAATCGAGTCGCACGGAAGCAAATACACAGCACCTTCTGGCCGGACTAGAACGATGCGCCTTCCGTACGCGCCGAACCCGTCGCTACGTCCGGCACATCAGAGGATCCGGGAGAGCTGCACATAAGCTCCGATTTGCGCCACAAGACGATCCACGGCTACGAGACGAACAAGCCAGCGACGAGTACGAGTCGAAGCAACGAGAAACCCGAACGAGGCAGAACCAACCATGAATCCCATCGCGCAGGTCCTACCAATACTCTACATCTATTACCGGAACAGGTACGGATGCGTACGGCGCAGACGGTAAGTCAAACACCCACTACACAAACAAACGACATGTACCCGACATATGTCACACACACATAGGGATGCAGAAATGACGCACACCAGCAACAGCAGAACCATAGGGGCGGGATGGCTAATACCAATGCCATACACACCCATAGGGGCCTGGATGCCTACCACTACCACCACCCCTACGCAGGGGGGGCTGGATACCTACCACTACCACCACCCCTACTCAGGGGGGGCTGGATGCCTACCACTACCACCACCCCTACTCAGGGGGGGCTGGATGCCTGTCACTACCACCACCCCTACTCAGGGGGGGCTGGATGCCTACCACCACCACCACCCCTACTCAGCGGGGGCTGGATGCCTACCACTACCACCACCCCTACTCAGGGCGGGTTGGATGCCTGTCACTACCACCACCCCTACTCAGGGGGGGCTGGATGCCTGTCACTACCACTTCCCCTACTCAGGGGGGGCTGGATGCCTGTCACTACCACCACCCCTACTCAGGAGGGGCTGGATGCCTACCACTACCACCACCCCTACTCAGGGGGGGCTGGATGCCTGTCACTACTACCATCCCCACACATAGGGGGATGGATGCCTACCACCAACACCACCCCTACTCAGGGGGGGCTGGATGCCTACCACTACCACCACCCCTACTCATGGGTGCTGGATGCCTACCACTACCACCACCCCTACTCAGGGGGGCTGGATGCCTGTCACTACCCCCACCCCTGCTCAGGGGGCTGGATGCCTACCACTACCACCACCCCTACTCAGGGGGCTGGATGCCTGTCACTACCACCACCCCTACTCAGGGGGGCTGGATGCCTACCACTACCACCACCCCTACTCAGGGGGGCTGGATGCCTGTCACTACCACCACCCCCTACTCAGGGGGGCTGGATGCCTACCACTACCACCACCCCTACTCAGGGGGCTGGATGCCTGTCACTACCACCACCCCTACTCAGGGGGGCTGGATGCCTACCACTACCACCACCCCTACTCATGGGGGATGGATGCTCTACCACTACCACCACCCCTACTCAGGGGGCTGGATGCCTGTCACTACCACCACCACTACTCAGGGGGGCTAGATGCCTACCACTACCACCACCCCTACTCAGGGGGCTGGATGCCTACCACTACCACCACCCCTACTCAGGGGGGCTGGATGCCTGTCAATACCACCACTCCTACTCAGGGGGGGCTGGATGCCTACCACTACCACCACCCCTACTCAGGGGGGCTGGATGCCTACCACTACCACCACCCCTACTCAGGGGGGCTGGATGCCTGTCACTACCACCACCCCTACTCAGGGGGGGCTGGATGCCTACCACTACCACCACCCCTACTTATAGGGGGATGGATGCCTACCACTACCACCACCCCTACTTAGGGGCTGGATGCCTGTCACTACCACCACCCCTACTCAGGGGGGGCTGGATGCCTACCACTACCACCACCCCTACTCAGGGGGGGCTGGATGCCTACCACTACCACCACCCCTACTCATAGGGAGATGGATGCCTACCACTACCACCACCCCTACTCATAGGGGGATGGATGCCTACCACTACCACCACACCTACTCAGGGGGGGCTGGATGCCTGTCACTACCACCACCCCTACTCAGGGGGGGCTGGATGCCTACCACTACCACCACCCCTACTCAGGGGGGCCTGGATGCCTGTCACTACTACCATCCCCACTCATAGGGGGATGGATGCCTACCACCAACACCACCCCTACTCATAGGACGGGTAATGCATGACACAACCAGCACACTCCAACATAAGGAATGTCAGAAAAACACATCCCCCCAACACCATGACAAGCGTGTGTAGTCTGTGTCAAATGCCTACAACACTGAACATGACATTGAACATACAATGTGACCCCCTATCACATGTGTCACACATAAATGTGTGTGACCTCCACAATGCAAGCAGACCATGACCACTGTGGCAATGGGGTCTAACACCCCATCATCACAGTGACCAAAAGGTAAGTGTGGGGTCCATAGCTGAAGCACATTTTGAACATTGTGGCAATGGGGTCTAAACCCCCATCATCACAGTGACCAAAATGTAAGTGTGGGGTCCATAGCTGAAGCACATTTTGAACATTGTTGCAATGGGGTCTAAACCCCCATCATCACAGTGACCAAAATGTAAGTGTGGGGTCCATAGCTGAAGCACATTTTGAACATTGTGGCAATGGGGTCTAAACCCCCATCATCACAGTGACCAAAAGGTAAGTGTGGGGTCCATAGCTGAAGCACATTTTGAACATTGTGGCAATGGGGTCTAAACCCCCCATCACAGTGACCAAAATGTAAGTGTTGTCATGAAAAAAGCTGCAAATGCCAAACAGCATGGATGATTCCTGGTCACACAACAACAAACACATCAGTGGCATAGTAGTGCTTGTGTCCCATAGCAACATAGACTGGGTGAGGCAAACAGTGCAGTGCAAGTAAGACATACCTTTGGCCATGTGCAGACAAACATCACCCATGGGGGCTGACATTGTCAACATTCATCAATAACACAATGACAGAAGTGACCATCATAATGCAGACCCACATATCTGCACCAATGGACACACAAATGTAGATACCCTGTGGAGACTGTATATGTGAGGTGAACAAATACCATACCATGGCAGCAATGGGACATACAAACCATGATCATTGTGCTGACTGATGACCTAGGAGTCCCAGGGACAGCAGGGAAACCCACCAAACAACATACAGCCAATGGCACACTAAAGATATGCCAATGCAGTGGTGTAGATGCACAAACACAAACAGGCAGCCTCACACTGCATATCAAACACAACAGGTGATGGGGGTGTGCCAGTGTCCCCAGGCAACCACACAACACATGAGGAGGCCTGAATCCCAATTACACAGATGTGTATACAGTGCCACACAAAAGTAACTCATGGATCGGATTCCCCTATGTGGGCAATCAGGATTTGTTAGATGAGAGGGAGCCCAAATTACACATGTCACACAAGCTTGTAGGAACAGCAACTAACACAGCAAGAGACAGACCCACCACAGCACTATCCCCAGGGACCCCACATTGTGGTGACACTGGCCTGCATGATAATCCCACTGTGATGACAAAGCTAGATTTCGTTCACACTGTGAACCACAGTCATGTGTCCTGAGCAACAAACTACCATCACACCTAGGCCTGGGCGGTAAATTCCGTTCCGCTCGCGGAATTTGCGTAATTTGGGTAATTTCGCGTTCCGCAGAGAACGCGAAATTGCCAAAAATTCTGCGATCCGCGGCCTCGCGGAGTTTTTTGCTTGTTCGCGCTTTCAAAATGCGTGTTCGCGAGATATTTCTCCGCGAGCACGCAAACAGCGAACAGGAAAAAAGCATTGCGAACGGGCGGAACAAGCAATTCCGCGTGTTCGCGAAACTTTTGCGTGCTCGCGAAGATTTTTTACCGTTTCGCTGAGTTTTGCGTAGCGCGACTACGCAAATTCCACCCACCCCTAATCACACCTACACAAGCACAAATCAACCAGCAAGGCCTGTCAGCCAAGGCCAATATGGAGGTAGGGGTCTAGCCGTGCAACAACTCTCATTTGCACACACTCAACACCACACACCTTGATCTCCACCAATGTGCAGCAGTGAAGCTCACATGGACTGGTGACATTGCACATGCACCCATGACAATCCCAGGGTGGTGGTGGGAACTAAGGTGCAGAAACCCATCACACATGGCCAGTCAACAAGACTCGTGAATGTCTGACACACTGCACAGTACGCTGTACATGGGCATGACATCAAATCCACACCAACCAATGGGATCCCGGCCACAGTCACACACCAATGAAGAAGCCAAGGTCACCCACAAAGAACACACATAGACAACTTCCAACATAGCAGCTCTGACCCTGAGGAGTGGCAGCAGTCACACACACAATGTGTCACAATCACTGAAAGCTACCACAAACTGTAAATTACATGACTTGTGTAACCAACAAGTGCCAAGGGGAATCCTGACTGTGTCTCATCTGCGTTTGCCCACAAACTCAGCCCTGACAGCTGGCTGGATGACACCCTGATGACCAGTAATGTGCCATGCACCCACATCCCAGAGAACCCAGGGCGAAGATTTTGGGGGAACATAGGTCAACTCAGGATGCATCACAAACAGGAACATCACTAGGGATCCCAGCCTGCGTAGCAAAATGGAAGTGAACACACACAGACATGCTCACACAACACACACCTTGGGCTCAGGCAATGTCACGGAATTACACACTGCCATGAGGGGACTCCACTCCTGTGTAAGGAAAGCTGTGCCATACGTTGTCTCTGCAGGGCTCTATCATGTCAGCAGATCACTTGGTCACTCAGTCAACAATTAGCACAAAATGAAGGCTCTCGTCACATCAGCCTGGTCACGGGAGTGTCACCGAAATCATCTGCACAGATCCAACACACATGTATAGCAAGTTGCACTGATAACACAGATGAGTCCTTCCCCATTGATGCCCAAACTTGCATGTCCAGTGGAGATGGTCACACGGTCAGGGGAATAGACAAATTGAACAATGGCAAGCACAACAGATGTGCAGGGGTGTAAGCCACAGATGTGATATTGCAAATAAAAGTAGGAAATCCCATTGGCAAATATTGAAAACATGACACCCTCATATTGCTGTAAAGGATGACATGGATACACACCAGGATAGGACACATTCCCCTGGACCACATGGGGTCCTGCACAGTAACACTTCATTTTCCTGATATCAAAAATCACCATCACTGCAGCAAGGGCATGGTTAGCATCATCAACATCATGTACATGTGAAGCAAAACCACTAGAGAACATAAAGTAGCTTTATTCAGCATATGTGGGTGTAAAATTGAAAGTCCTGAAATAACACAAAGGCCAATGGCCAGTCCATCAGTAAAGTCCGAACAGGGTGACAGTGGCAGATGTCACCCTTTGCTTGCCTACACTGCTACGGACCAGGGACATTCCCCTCGGAGGGGCATACGGGGGGCAGGCCAGGCACCGCAGGGACAGGATCAGGGCTCACCAGAAGGAGGCAAGGAAGGGGTGGTGGGTGCTGGAGAGTCACTGACAACTGCAGTGGAGGTGTCTGACATGGTGTGTGCCGGCACAACTGGGGGGCATGAGTCAGATGGTGTGGGTGCCGGCACGACTGCAGTGGGCTGGCCAGATGGAGTGCCCAGGTTCCCCACTGTAGTGCCCAAGTCAGACGGGGTGATAGTGGACTCCACTGCAGTGCCTATCTCCAGGGGAGTAGAATGGGGTTCAGGTAAGGTGGGCAGGACAGAGGGGAGGATACGGTCTCCACACCAGTGGCACAAACATGCGCAGCGGGGGTGTGGTGCTGGAAGAGCAAGTGGTAGGGGGAGATGGCCGGATCATTTTGGGGATGGTGTATCTGTGGGTGGTGGAACCTGGGGCAGGGTGTGGTGGGGGAACCTGTGTTGTGGGGGCCTGAGGGATGGAGGAAGGAGACTGTGTGGTTGAGCTGCAGGGCGGTGGCGGGGTCTTGCTCTTCTGGGTCCGGGGGGACTTGCGGGTGGGGGCCTCAGTTTATCTGCGCCTGGGGGAGGGTGTCCGGGGGTGAGGGGCACTCCCCTCTGTGTGGGTGGACTTCCTATTCCCCCTGTATGCTGGATCAGTTGGATCGGAGGGGAAGAGGCCGAGGTCACAGAGGAAGAGCTGCTTTGTAGGTGGGGTTGCAGGTGAGGCAAGGGAAGGGGTCTTGGAGGGAGAGGTATCGGAGGACTGCGGAGTGACTGTGGATGCCTGTGTGTGTGTGTCTGTTCCCCATCCCCTGTGGGTGTGGTATCAGTCCCCTGAGGATGCTTGCGTGCACGTTTTGACTTTGTTTTGGGTGTTTCTGTGCTGCTCGTGTCTGTGTGTTTGGGTGATTGTGCAGGTGTGCATGTGCTTGGGACAGGTAGGGTGCCAGGAAGTGTGGATGGGGCAGAGGTAGGAGGGGTGAGGGACTGTTGGAGGATGGACACTGCTGCCGTCAGGGAGGAGGCCATGGACTTATTGCTCCTCTGTAGGGCAGACATGCCCGATGAGATGCCCTCCATGAACGACACCAGCTGTGTCAACAGAGTGGTGTGTGCATGGAGGACACTCAGCATTGATGTCTGCCCTACATGGAGCTGGCGAAGTAAGTACACAGACTCCTCACTCAGGGCAGCAGGGGACACAGGGGCAGGGGCTGCGGTGCCTGGCATGAAGGAGACACGCTCCCGAACACGGGAGCCTCCGTGGACCTCTGGAATGGGAGCCGATGGGAGGGCGGTGGTGGTGGTGGTGGGGCCAGCCATATTAGCTGGGGTGTGGTGGCTGCTGACACCCGCCTCCACAAGGGAGTCATCCTCCGAGCTGCTGTGGTCCTCAGCTGAGGTGGATGGTGCTGAGGACTCCTCGGTGTGGCTCCCCTCGCCCTCCGTGCCACTGGGTCCCTCCGACCACTCATCGGCTGCTGACCCAGTCTGGCTCTGCAGTTCCTCCTGGTCCGTGGAGCTGTCCCCTCCTGTGGCCTTGGATGTATCTGCAAACAATTAGGGAAACAGACAAACATCAGTCACCTGCACCGACCGCACACACCACAGTAGGTACAGCACATTACAGAGCAAGCCCTGGCATCCTTAGTTGAACATTGCCAAAAGTGCTCACACAGATTAGGAGAAGCCAATTGTCAGTCTGATGGTCAACCATGGCACTCACATCCCTCCTGGCCTTGCACCCATCTGTCTGGTGCCTGTCGGATGGTAATACCCCAGTGTGGACACATGCACCACCTACACAGTTGTTGGACATTGCAGAGAACACGATGAAGTATGTGAACATGCACACATCACATCTCTTGCCACTGAGTCTGTACAGGTGTCCAGATAAAGGGATGGCCAGAGTCTAATTTGAAATGCATGTGATGCATACCAGCACCAGACACCATGATGCACCCATGTCCTGATAGTCAATGCCACAATGGGGTGCATGTAGCACATGTCACTCACCTGCAGGATCACTCTTAGGAAGTTTAATGCCATGGCACAGGCATGCCTGCAAAGTCATACATCACTGTCTCCAGTCACATGGGCAGGGCAGCCAGCCAACAACAGTCTGCACTGTGTCACAATCCTAGGTCATGGGGAATGCAAGTTCTGTAGCTGACAAGTGCACATGTCCATCCCCACAAACCACATCATCTGAACTCTTATTTGTCCACGTCATACCAATTGGACATATGGGAGACATGAAACACAACTCTCTGAACCTGAGCACCTCACAGTCTGCTGTGAATGAAAAACAGCTGCCTGAACTTCACAGTCGCATACACCAGTCTGCACAGTCAAGTGATCAAACACCTATATGTCACACAAGTATCGTCTACTACGGTCACATCTCAGGTGGCATGCTGAGCCTTAACCGATAAACACCCCAGTAGTCCTGACAACGAAGCCACAGCACAATGACACAGAGGCAGACACCTGAGGGAACATTTCACTGAGCACAACGTGTCAGCTGATACACGGGAGTGGGAGTACAAAGTGTATTGTATGCCCTGGAGTAGGCATGACTGTCCTGCTCCACGTGAAAGAGGGATGAGCCCTGGAGAGTAGGCAGGTGGCTAAGCATGTGTGACACACTTGATATACATACTCCTGAGGCCCAAACATTGTTCCCACCCGCAGCATGGGGGTGTGCCAAACACCCCAGGCACATGTGGTGAGTCAGATCAGCAATTGGACCACATATCAAAGTTACACGCAGATTACATGTCAGAACTCAGGCATTGTGTAAGCAATTGACCCACCCATGAAGCCCACCACAAAGTTACGGGAACAAATGCTGTCCCCCACCTTGAGATAAGCAAAATGCAAGGACACAGTACCCAAGTGACACAATTTCCTGACTGTAAGGGCCACACCTGGGTATCAGATGAGGAGTGGGCATGTCACAATTGAGGGACATGGGTCCTGGACCACAAGACTGATGTACTGTGGAAGTTTAACCAGGCCAGAGGAGGGCACATAGCATGTCAGACAAAGTTCACAGTGCAGTCATGGACTCACCCCCTCCTTGCTGCTGTCTGGCCTTCAGCTGCCCATCCAGGTCAGGGAAGACCACCGCCAGGATCCTGAGCATGTGGGGGGTCAGGGTCCGGTGTCCGCCCCTCCTGCGAGGAGGCGAGAGCTTCAGCTGGACCCTTGCGATCCTCCGGGTCCAGCCCCAAAGGTCCTGCCACCTCTTCTGGCAGTTGCGATCCGGCGCTTGTAGACCCCCACGGATCTTACTGCCCGGGCGATGGTCAGCCAGATTTCCTGCTTCTGGTGGGCATCAACCTGTGAGGATGACAAAGTGAAAAGGCCATTACTACACATGCAACATATCCGTGAATCACACATTTGGATATACATGTCTCAATCACAGGGGCATATGATGTACACAGGCAGTGCAATGATGGCTATGAACAGTTTGCCAGCAGTTACTACATGGTATCATTGCCTGGGAAGTAAAACCTTGTTGGAATGCACTGTTACTGCACTATACCTGTTCAGTGCATGTAACTACACACTTTGGGGGTGACAACTACTCAGTGAGCATGCTATCCAGTGGTGTGCACACTGTAAGTCTTGCTAGTCAGACAACATGCACATTTAGTAAGGCAGTGGACAGCACACTCACCTGCTCCCCTGGTTTCCCATACAGCTTGCTGTACTGTGGAAGGAGGCTGTCCAGCAGGGCCTGGTTCTCCTCAGTGCTGAAGGCTGGGGCTCTCTCCACAGTACGTGCCATTGCAGTAGCCAGAGGATGCAGAGACAGCAGCAGTGTTGGTGGCAGATGTTGTCCTGGAGCATGTAGTGCAGGCAAGTGAGCTCTCAGGGGAACAGCCAGCATTATATGTGTGCTGCAGAGGCAGATACTGTCCCATGTGTCCAAAGTGATAGGTCCAAGTCGTTTGCATCTTCTGAATCTGCCCAATCCATGGAATTGCACCACTTATACACGCCCACAGCATCCTTCAAAAGTTCAACTTCATGACACCCATCAATTTGCAACATTGTTGTGGGTGGCCAACTGAATTCACTGCATCAGACTCCTTAAGGCTTCGAAAACGTGTCCGTTGCCATGCCAGGCCATAGCCAATGCATGCGCACCGATCGGTCCATTGCTGTACAACGCGTACCCGTTCACATCATATGCAATGTCCAATGCGTGCTCACCGATCGGTCCATTGCTGTACAACGCGTACCCGTTCACATCATATGCAATGTCCAATGCGTGCGCACCGATCGGTCCATTGCTGTACAATGCGTACCCGTTCACATCATATGCAATGTCCAATGCATGCGCACCGATCGGTCCATTGCTGTACAACGCGTATTTCGAAAAACAACGCGTACCCGTTCACATCATATGCAATGTCCAATGCGTGCGCACCGATCGGTCCATTGCTGTACAACACGTACCCGTTCACATCATATGCAATGTCCAATGCGTGCGCACCGATTGGTCCATTGCTGTACAACGCGTACCCGTTCACATCATATGCAATGTCCAATGCGTGCGCACCGATCGGTCCATTGCTGTACAACGCGTACCCGTTCACATCATATGCAATGTCCAATGCGTGCGCACCGATCGGTCCATTGCTGTACAACGCGTATTTCGAAAAACAACGCGTACCCGTTCACATCATATGCAATGTCCAATGCGTGCGCACCGATCGGTCCATTGCTGTACAACGCGTATCCGTTCACATCATATGCAATGTCCAATGCGTGCGCACCGATCGGTCCATTGCTGTACAACGCGTACCCGTTCACATCATATGCATTGTCCAATGCGTGCGCACCGATCGGTCCATTGCTGTACAACGCGTATTTCGAAAAATAACGCGTACCCGTTCACATCATATGCAATGTTCAATGCGTGTGCACCGATCGGTCCATTGCTGTACAACGCGTACCCGTTCACATCATATGCAATGTCCAATGCGTGCGCACTGATCGGTCCATTGCTGTACAACGCGTATTTCGGATGACAACACGCATCCGTCCACATCATATGCAATGGCCAATGCGTGCACAGGGATCAGTCCATTGCTGTACGACAGCGTCCCTGTACAAGTCACTCGCATATGTCACCATGGTTGTCACTGGTGAACGTATGCCAGCCACATTACTTGCCAGGGACTCAGGGGCACACCTACAACACCACAGCCTGTCCACACTGTATCCTAAGGCATGTAAGGCTGCATTACCTTTCTGTGTATGGGGGAAACATGTGGTTTTTGGGTGGCACTTGGGGGCAGCCACTCCCAGGCTGTGCACGTGTTCATGGGGACAGAATCCTTTGTGTGTTGTGCACATGACCACTGTGGTGTGCAACTGTTAATTTCAGAGCATTTGGCATGGTCACATTTCCAGGTTGAGTATGTGTATGTCATGTCACATACCCCCTGAGTCCCATGTGGGAAGGTATGTACGTCACAGGGTGACCCATTGCCACAATAGTGATGGCCCTCCACAGTCTGTGTGCATGTTGTGTTTCTGATGTCTCTGATTCCATGTGCACAATGGGAGACAGTCTCCACATCCATGTTGTTTGTGCATGGACTTTGATGTTGTGCGTGTGTGTGTCACAGATGTCCATGTCTGTCCTGCAGAGGCAACAGGGGCCACTACCTGTGGGAGTCATGGTTGTTTTGCTGACGTGTACATGATACGCCATGTCATGCCAGTGTCCATGTGGCAATACAGGGTCCCTGGGAATCAACCTGTCAATGAGCTGTGATGCCTGGGGCACATCTGTCCTCACATGTCACTGTGGTGTGTGTTTGGAACGTGACAGCAGTACATGGGTACTGTGACACAGCCTAATGATATCCCATAGCACAACCTTGAACTTGTTGTCAACACATGTTGAACTGTGATGTTAGATGTTGGCCATGTAGGTGCCATACATGTCCTTACAGAACGGCACACACATCAGGTACTTGTGTCTCGTAATGATGTATCATGTGATATTGAGTATGGTCTATGCCACATTTGTGGAGTGACTGACAATCTTTCTTTCTTCACCTATGCACTGCAGGGCACCAGCTGACCATAGACCATTCCCTGACCTTGCAACGATGGTTGAACGTGACTACATCCGACGGTACCGCTTCAACAGGCCGCTGATTGAGGAATTGGCGGTGCGGTTGGCCCCACATTTGGAACCTGGCTGGCCATACCCTGCAGCGCTGACCCCCAAGGTGAAGGTGATGGCAGCCCTACACTTCTTTGCCACCGGTACCTTTCAACACACTGTGGCGTCTGCTGGTGGGATGTCACAGACCATGTTCAGCCGTGTGCTACGCGATGTTTTGGAGGCAATGTTGAGATACCTGAACCAGTACATCTATTTCCCTAAACGTCAACAACTCACTGACGTCAAGAGTGACTTCTATGCCCTGGGGAGGATGCCACATGTCATTGGCTCCATTGATAGGACACATGTGGCTTTGGTACCACCACAGGCACATGAGCAGGCATACAGGAACAGGAAACATTACCATTCGATCAATGCTCTGGTGGTATAGTATTCCGCCCTCTTTTCAAACTCAGCTAATGTGCAATTGTCTGTATGTAGGTGACTCCGGATACCCCAACATGCCGTGGTTGCTGACACCCCTCAGGAACCCTGTGACACCAGCCCAGATGCGCTACAATGAGGCACATGGTCAGACCAGGAGAGTGATCGAGCGGACATTTGGTCTCCTGAAGAGCCGCTTTCGCTGCCTAGACAAGACAGGAGGGGCCCTCCCATATGCCCCAGCAAAGGTGTGCAAGATTGTCATCGTCTGCTGCATGCTACACAACCTGGCAGCGCGGAAGGAGTTGCCTCTCATCCTGGATGACGATGACCAACATCCGCCACCTGTGGAGGATCCTGGCCTGGGCCACGATGCCAGTGATGATGATGATGATGAGGGTGATGTCCGCACACAGCTCATCACCAACTTCTTCAGCTGAATGTGAGTATCCAGAGATATCATGTCAATGATGTGAGTTTGCATGATATGTGTTGGTGGTGCTCTGGTGCTGTTTGAGTGTGGCCATGTGCTACTTGACTGGATGCGTGCAGCAATGTGTCCTTACAAGTGGTCTGTACTCCCCAACAGTGTTGACATGCTAACTTGGTTTTGTGTGGGTATCTTGTGACATGTATTGGGCATGAGTATTGCAGTTCTGTCCTGTTCCTCAGTGCTTTTGACTGTGTGTCATGTCTGTCCTTCACAGGGTACTTTCAGAGTGGTTTGGTCTAGTCGGATCCCCCGACACCATGATTCAGCTTCCAGGGTGGAAGCAGTTGTTTCCCTACAGGTGATGTGCCACACACCCCTGGACTTTATTTCTTCTACACTTGTTGACTGTGTGGCCACTGCCACATGGGATTACCTTGCATTTGTAGTGGAAACAACATGTTGAAAATGTGTAATAAACCTGTGCTTCACTTTGGGATGTGCGTTGTCTGTGGTCACACATCTGACTGACATTTGGTTACTGCACCTGTGGGCTAGTTAACACAGACTCTGAATAGGTGTGGTGTCTGTGCATTCCACTGTATTTCCTGGCAACATCAGTGTAGGCAATGAGTCAGATGGCCCTGGTGTCTATGTGTTGTGTAGCCCTAGTGGTGTGTCTCCCTCATATGTGTCACGTCGCCATGACTCACATGACGGTGTTGAACTTGCTGTAGCAGTTAGCATGCACAGTGTCATTTAGCAGATCATCATCTCCATGACAAAAAGCACATTGGAATCACAACAGAGGCAAGTATGGTGTATTAGTGAGTTTATTTACATACATGTGTGAGGATAGTGCACAGGATGGTGGGTGCTGTACATTGGGATTGGAATCCAAAGTTCCCAGATGAGTTGGAAGTGTTGGTAGCAGAAATGTCCTGAGTAAAGTCCACAGTCATATGATACATTGGTCCAACTTAAACTCCCCATGTCATGTGGGAGAGCTGTGTTGCATTCGACAGGGTGAACAGTTTGCACACAAAGGAGAATTTCCAGAACAGGTGTTGGGTTCCTGGGGGATGTACATGGCCATCGGCCTCTCAGTTTTCCTTCCTCGGATGACCCCTCTTCTTTCGGGGGGGGACCCTCACGTGCAGGCTGCTGCGGTGCAGAGGACTCTCCGCCAGAGTCATCCTCCCTCCCTGTGGCAGTTGCAGTTGTTCCAGCACCAGATGTTGTGGGCACACAGGGAGGTGTGGCCATGTTGGTGCTAATCTGGCGGAGGCATGTCAATATGTCCCTATGCACCGCTGTCAGTTCTTGCAATGTGTCCCACTTGGACTCCATGCCAGACATGTGTGTCTCCACAAGGGACATGTGTGTCTCCACACGGGACATGTGTGAGTCCAAGCGGGCATGATGGGCAGCCTGCTGCTGTTGAATGTCCTTGAGGATCCCCCACTACCTGGCTGACCTCTACGGTGCTATTCTGGTACGCATCAGCAATGCGTACCAGTTGTGGGTCATCATGCAGTCCAGACCCCTCTGCAAACAGTGACCTATGCCTACCACCCCTCCCACCACCCCTGGCCACACGTGCGGGACCTGCGGTGGTACGCACAGGTGACCCTAGGCCCCCTTGGGGGTTGGTACTGGGGTTGTTGTCCGTTGCTCCACGGTGGGCCGGGGTCCCTGTGCTGTTGTCATTGGTGGTCCTTGGTCTGTCCGTGTCAGCGGGGGTGGTCTGTGTGTTGGCAGTTGTTGGAGGAGTGGGTGCAGGGGGTGCAGATGTTGGTCCTGCTGGTGCTGCATGATGACTCACACCGGAGGTGCCAGGTAGGTCTTTGCCATCCAAGGAGGGCAGAGGCAGTTCCACACCGGTGAGCTCAGTGTCCCCCGGAGCCTGGGACAGGGACTCCTCATCGTCTGCTGCTGTGTCCCCATCTTCACCTGTTTTTGGAAGAGACACACAATGTATGTTATGTTTCTACAGGCATCAATGGTTCAAACACCTGACAGTTGTGACTGTACCTCTGGATGCGGGCCTGTACATTGCATTGTCCTAAGTTGTCACAGTCAAAGGTTGATATTGGTGTAGCACATTGTCCTGCCAACCTGAAGCATTTCAATGTGAATGTTGATGTGTGTGCATGTCCAGCATTGGTGGTATTTGGTGGACATCCGGCCCTCCTTCTTCTCCCCCAGCCCAGTTATCCCACCATGAAGCATGCCACCCTTGCAGTGGGTGCAGGTTAACTCCCAGGATGTCAGTTAGTGGTGTCCTGCTGTTGGTTGGTGCCCAGTTCCCAGCAGGGCCTTGTGCTCTCCACAACAGAGCACCATTGTCAGACATCTTTGAAGTGGCTTTTCACTCCCTGTGAGGTGTGCATGCTTCAGTGTGAGCTTGCTAGGCCATGTGGGTGGGGGATGTTGAGCTGTGACTACCACTCCCATCATGCTATTGCCCACACCCCTCTTCCCAGCATGTCCATACTTCCTTCCTTTTGAGTGGACTTCACTGTGTGTGAGTGTGACAGCAATGGCAAGATGGCTGACAGTGTGGTACAGTTGTTTGTTGGTGCCCAGTTCCCAACAGGGCCTTGTGCTCCCCACAGCTGAGGCCAGTGTCAGACATCTTTTAAGTGGCTTTTCACTCCCTGTGAGGTGTGCATGCTTCAGTGTGAGCTTGCTGGGCCATGTGGGTGGGGGATGTTGAGCTGTGACTACCACTCCCATCATGCTATTGCCTACACCCCCTTCCCAGCATGCCCATACTGCCTTCCTTTTGACTCTGCTTCCCTGTGGGGTAGTGTGCCTGTGCTGACAGGATGGCTGACAGTGTTGTCCTGGCGTTTGTTTGGCTACAAGTCCCAAAAGTGTCCCTGTGCTTCACACAGCATAACCCAGTGTGGTTGTTCTTTGTGGGATATTTAATTAGAGTGTGAGGCATTGCATTCTCCCAGGTGAGTTGTGTGGAGTTTGTGTTAAGGGTGTGTGTGAGAAAAGCTGCTGGTGACTATGGGCAGAGCTGTCAGTCCTCCTTCCCACCCAGCCAGATATCCCACCATGGAACGTGCTTCCATTGCAGGGAGTGCAAGTTGGCTTTCAGGATGTCAGTCAGTGGTGTCCTGCTGTTGGTTGGTGCACAGTTCCCAGCAAGGCCTTGTGCTCCCCACAGCAGTACCCAGTGTCAGCCATCTTGTCAGTTCTTTTCCACTCCCTGTGATGCGAGCATGGTTCAGAGTGGTGTTGATGGGCCAATTGTGAGGGTGACCAATATCTGTGACTACCACTCCCATCATGCTATTGCCTACACCCCCCTTCCCAGCATGCCCATACTTCCTTCCTTTTGAGTGGACTTCACTGTGTGTGAGTGTGACAGCAATGGCAAGATGGCTGACAGTGTGGTCCTGTTGTTTGTTGGTGCCCAGTTCCCAGCAGGGCCTTGTGCTCCCCACAGCTGAGGCCAGTGTCAGACATCTTTGAAGTGGCTTTTCACTCCCTGTGAGGTGTGCATGCTTCAGTGTGAGCTTGCTGGGCCATGTGGGTGGGGATGTTGAGCTGTGACTACCACTCCCATCATGCTATTGCCTACACCCACCTTCCCAGCATGCCCATACTTCCTTCCTTTTGACTCTGCTTCCCTGTGGGGTAGTGTGCCTGTGCTGACAGGATGGCTGACAGTGTTGTCCTGGCGTTTGTTTGGCTACAAGTCCCAAAAGTGTCCCTGTGCTTCACACAGCATAACCCAGTGTGGTTGTTCTTTGTGGGATATTTGATTAGAGTGTGAGGCATTGCATTCTCCCAGGTGAGTTGTGTGGAGTTTGTGTTAAGGGGGTGTGTGAGAAAAGCTGCTGGTGACTATGGTCAGAGCTGTCAGTCCTCCTTCCCACCCAGCCAGATATCCCACCATGGAACGTGCTTCCATTGCAGGGAGTGCAAGTTGGCTTTCAGGATGTCAGTCAGTGGTGTCCTGCTGTTGGTTGGTGCACAGTTCCCAGCAAGGCCTTGTGCTCCCCACAGCAGTACCCATTGTCAGCCATCTTGTCAGTTCTTTTCCACTCCCTGTGATGTGAGCATGGTTCAGAGTGGTGTTGATGGGCCAATTGTGAGGGTGACCAATATCTGTGACTACAACTCCCATCATGCTATTGGCTACACTGACTTCACCAGCATACACAGAATTCCTTTCTTTCAGTGAGCTTCCCTGTGAGGTGGTGTTCTAGTGGTGGCATAATATCTGACTGTGTTTGTTGGTTAGATTTGTGCCACTGCCTAGCTCTATTTGTTGTTTGGTTTGTACTTGTCATGACACAGTTTCATATCACTATGAGATGGCATGTTTTGTGTTTATCTGACTAACATACACATCTTGGGATGATTATCTTTTGGTTGCTGTGGATTTGCTAAGGGTGCATGGTTTGACTATCCCCTTGACAGTGATGTGTGTGTATTGTCACACAATATTGTATATATTTGTTGTGTACTCACCAGGCTCTGGGATGTTTGATAGTCCATATACGCTCACTGGTGGTAGGATGGCCCGCACCTTCTCCTCCCAGGGCCTGAGGTATAGTGGTTTGGCAGGAGGGCCACTGCCGGTGCGCTGACTCAAGACGTAATCCTTCTTTAGTAGGTCCTTGACCCTCCTGCGCACATCATACCACCTGTTCTGGATGTCTTCCTTTGTGCGCAAACATGGTGATTGTGCATTCACCCTGTCGACGATCCTCTCCCACATCTTGGTTTTCTGCGACATGGGGGTCTGTTGGACCAATGTACCAAACAACTGTGGCTCTACCCTGAGGATCTCATCTACCAGGACTTCCAATTCACTGTCTAGGAACTTTGGATTCTTCTTTGGGGGCATGGTGATGGGTGGTGGTGGGGATTGATGTGTGTGTGAGTGTGCAAGTGAGGGTGGGTGAGTGTAGGTTTTGCTGGGTGTATGTGAGGGTGCTATTTGTGAGGTGCTAATGGTGTGTGGCTTGTGTGATGGATGAGCTGTGAGTGTGTCTGTGGTTGCTGTCTGATGGTGTTCTGTGCTGGCAGGTCAGTTGAATTTGCAAAGGATCATGGTAGGGATTTGTGTCCTTTATATGGGTGGAGTTGGGGGTGTGTCTTTGTTCCATGTTTTTTCCCCCCAGTATTTATTGGCTTTGTCATTGCTTGGTTGGCCCTTTTTTTTGTATTTTTTCCTTTGTATTTTTTCCTTTGGGGCATGTAGGAGACGTTCTTCTGACCGAGTAGGACGCTGCAGTTGTCTCGTGCG
Source organism: Calotriton arnoldi (assembly GCA_963921515.1). NCBI lineage: Eukaryota > Metazoa > Chordata > Amphibia > Caudata > Salamandridae > Calotriton > Calotriton arnoldi. The sequence continues at coordinate 44,139 of CAWUFW010023926.1, read as the reverse complement.
AGCTTCTCCGAGTCGTTCACGCTGTGTTTCTGCTAGGTTTCATGTGCGGCATACGCGTCGGTCGCGTAGTATTGGGTTGCTTCGGCTGGGTTTTGTATGCGTGTCGGTCGTACGGCTTGGGCTCCGTGCGACTCGGTCTGGTTTTACACGCATTGCATCGTACTGCGCGGGTCAGAGTTCGCGGGTACGTTTCGTTCGGGTTCATTCCGGGTGCGTGTCGGTCGGTTCGATTCGCGTAGTTTCCCGGCCGGTTAGCTTGTTTCCGTGCGGTTCGGTCGTTCGGCTTGTGTTCCGTACGAGTCGGTCGTGAATCACATGCATTTCATCGTACTACGCAGGTCGGGCAGCGCAGGTACGTGTCGGTCAGACTATATTCCCGTACCGAGTCGGTCGGTATGTTTTCTGTCCCGAATCGGAATCGGCCCCTTAGTGTGTGCAAATACGGCTGTTTTCAACTTTGCTTCCAAATTAGGCAGTAGACCGATTGCTGCACTTTTAAAGATATACCAGGCCAAGAGTGTCGCTAAAGCCACTTACGGCAGTGAAATATGGGGTTATGTTTCCACGAATGAGTTACAAGTAGTTGAGAATCAATTCTTGAAGTGTTTACTAGGTGTGCCTCGAGGAATATCGAATATGGTGGCTCATGAAGAACTGGGGGTGCCCTATCTTTGTGATTTACTGGCCTTACGCCCTTTAACATTTTGGCTAAAGATTTGGCTGAATGAGGGTACAACTTTGAGTTGTTTAATCCTGAAGGAATGTATGTCCCTTGATTATGCCCATTATATTCCCTGGCTCTGATACATCAAAAGAAGTTTTGAAAGTTTGGGAAGAGTGGAACTTTTTACAAACCCAGAATCGGTGATTAAGAGCGATCTGGGGTGGGTCAGGGAGTCCTTTCGTACCCTAAGGAAAATTGAGAGGGAGGAGCTGGAACTGAGGAAACCCAGTGTCCGTAAATTTTTAATTCTAAAAACAACACAGATGATCGAGCCATATCTTCTGGGAGCCTTTAGCACTTATGAACGTTTTCTATTGACTAGGTTCCGATTGGACTTGTTTTACCTCCTGTTGGCCCTACCAAGGAGGAGTAGTAGAGGTCAGATTTTAGAACCCTGTGGCTGTGACGGTGAGTCTCCACAGGATATGCTTCATTTTTTAATATTCTGTAATTATTATGTAGCTCCCCGGAAAACTTTTATTATTCCGGTCCTAAGGAGGTTGAAATTTAAGCAGTTGCGCCCAGCGTTTATTCATTTACAATTATTGCATGAAGATTCTATTTGTTTTGTTCTTAACTTTTTAAAATCTGCAGTGAAGCTCAGAGCTTGCCTTGATTAAATGTTTCTAGCTATAAGGGCATATTTTTTACTATTTCAGCCACTCTGGCAATATATATTCTAGAGGAGGCTTCCTGAATCATCTCCTCGACTGTCTTTTTATCTTTTATGATTTATAATATATGCATTTTATAACAGATTGTATGCATTGTATAAGAATTTCTAGGGTAGTATTGTCTTCAATGTGACGTCTGTATAAATATTTTATCCTTTTTATTATGTACGGCATTTTAGAATACTTTTATGGTTTCATATGTGAAAACCGAATAAAGTTTGTTTGATTGATTGATTGACCCAACATAATAGAGGCTTAACTGCCACCTGGTTGGCTAAAGAATTAACACCCAGCTCTTCGGGCACTGCATAGGCGGGGGTACTTTGAGGGACCCGCAAAATCTGACACAAAAACTTGTTTTGGGCTACCTATAACTTGTGTGCTGCAATATACCCCCATACTTCACTACCATATAGCACCTTTGAGGTGCATATACACTGGTGCAATTTTAAAATCACCTCTGGTACCCAAGATCCCAATCTATGGGCATAGCTGGCGATGGTGCCTGTAGATTTGTTCAGATCACTCAGCTTACCCTCCAATAATGTTTTCCAATTTAATTTAGGCGAAGGCCGGGACATTCGCTAGAGTGTGAGAGCCACCTTGAAAGGTTTTCAACCGGAGGCCAACTTCCAAAATGTACGACTTTGTAAAGTTGACTGACAAGTCCAGTCTATCCATAAAAACAATGAACCCGTCAATTAAAACCTGCAGTCCCAGGGCTGTAAAGCTATAAGCACCGCATCGTCAACATATAGTAAGACTGGCAAAGATCTCCTGCCGACTCTGGGGCAATCAGACTGTAAGGCCAGGAGGGCAGCTTCTAAACCATTGCTGTAAATGGTGAATACAAAAGGGGCTAAAAGGCAGTCTTTGCAAATCCCCGAGTGCAATTGAAGTGTTCAGTGAAGCCCCCCCCCCCAAGAAAATCTTACTGCCATGTCATGTGGGCGTGAAGACTAATTAGTAGAGATCAGCGCCCAAAGAGGTCAATAAGTCCCACAACTTCTTCCAGTTAACCCAATCAAAGGCAGACGTAAAGTCCATAATGGGTAAAAACAACACTCCCGGTTGAGCAACCGTGTATTTATTTATTAATAAATAGATATTGAGACATTGGTCGATAGTTGACTTGCCCCGGAGAAAGCCGAACTGGACTTCAGATATTATTTGATTAGCGTCCGCCCATGAGGAGAGTCTAATTAAAAGGACCTGATCCAACACCTTAACTACGACATTAATAAGGGAAATAGGGAAGTAGCATTGCGGGTTGTCTTTATCCCCCTTTTAATAAATTGGAATAATGGTGGCAGTTGGCCAGGAGGGTAACACCAGTGTCAAGACCGGGGCTCAAATTTCAATGTTGTTCCGGAAGAAATATGGGGGGATCCCATCAGGGCCTGGTGCCTTGTTCTGAGACAAAGACTCAATGCCCCTGTGAACTTCTACCAGTGAGAAGGTAACTGGTGTGACTGCTGGGCTAAGCACAATATCCATGCGAGACCCTTCAAGAAGACCAAAATTTTATACCCTTTCAAAATGGGTGACCCACTGTTCTGGGGTGATGTGATGACATAGGACAGGTCTTGATGGCTCCGGGAAGCAGGGGCTATTAATAATCTGCCAAAAGACTGTAGAATCCATTAGTTCGCCAGCTTCGATTAGATGAGCCTATGCCTGTTTCTGTAATTGATGCCTCCTTTCTTTCAGGGCCCCTTTACAGCCGCGGCCGCTGCAGGTAATAGCGGTGGGGTGGTGGGGCCCGGTGGGGGGGCATTTCGAAAGATGACCACGAGGGAAAATTAATTATTTTTTTAATTTTCCCTCATGGTCGTCTCTCGAAATCCCACCGCCCCACAGCTCTTACCTGCAGTGGCCGCGGCTGCCCCTTTAGAGTGTCGACGGCAATTTGTCACCAATTCCCTGTCACAAGATGACTGTTTCAGGGCTTTCTTCAGGTGCCTTAGGGCCCAGGAGCACTCAGAGTCGATAATAGCCCAGAAACCGACTAAACGATGGAGGCAAAAGAACTTAAAATCTCCTCACCAGGCGTTAAAAGGTCCAAGCGGGTGAGTATCTCCTGCTGGCATTCAGCAAAAAGGCTATGATTAAAAGCCTTAGCGTCTATTTGCGACCAGTGTAAATGCCTCCCCTGGCCAATGGGGGTTAAGGCTCCCCGGGGCTTTCGAGGGCCCTCCAGTTGTTTCCCTACCCCCTCCATGGACAGGGTCAGAGGGTTATGGCCATTGTAGGGGCTATGTAAAATATTGAAGGAAACAGGAGGCCAACCCATGCAAGCAGATAAAAAAATGAAGTCGATAATCGTGGCGGATCCCCTTCCTTTATATGTCGGAGAGATTTGAGGATTAGACCAGATTATCAACTCATCTAAGGTAAAAATCAAATTATCCGTGTGTGAGAAGTTATTTATCTCCTCCCCCTCCATGGTATACTCCAGGTTCAAGTCCTCCGAAATCAGACAAGGTTGTGTGTTAGGTGACTGGTGTAAAAAATGTGGGCATGGGTGACAATTAAATTCCCCTGCCAGGATAATATTCTCATGCCTGAGGCCCTCCTCTTTAATGAGTCTAAGGCGCCACAAATTAGAGGTCCAGCCCGGCCCGCTATTTGCATTATAGAAATTAATTACTACCATGGGGAGAGCTCTCCCAATGCACAGTTTTATGCCCTGGAACATCTGGGAGTCCCACTTCATGATCTGCATAATGCCACGAAACTCGAGAACTACAAAAATAATGAGACCCCCCTCGCTCTGCCTGCACTAGAGCCCATCGCTGGGCAGAAGAGGGTCTTGTACCCCTCTAGGAAAAAATTATTCTTGGCGTCTCATGTCTCTTCCAAGCAAATAATGTTAAAGGACTTAATAAACTGTAACCACCTTTTGTCAGAGAACTTAGAGGACAAGCCTGCCACATTCCAAGAAATGAGTCTTCAGTCCTTCACGGGTCTGTCGGTAAAGCCTGCGGTAGAAGTTAAGGTGGAGGGTGACGAATTTGGGGCCCCCTGGGGGGTTTAGGCAAATCCCCAGGTTTAAATGGTTTTGTAAATCTGGAGAAGGACCAAAATCCATGGGTGTTGTGTGTGGGAAAACCCACTGCAACACTCATGAAATGCCTCCTTAGCACCGAGTAAAGCGACGCAGCGATTTGCGCTGCCTTTCCTTACTCCATATCTATGAGGCTATTCAAAGCCACGCAAAGTGGCTTTGCGGGACCTCATTAATAGGATTTTGTAGTTTGCGCCACCAGAGCATCACAAAAAGTGATGCTCCGGCTGTGGAAGGGGCTCTTAAATATTCCCCTGGGTTTGGAAGTATCAGTCCTTTATACTCTTAGGACATCACCATACTGACAGATAGGAACTAGCCATTTCTCTCAAGTGCAGGTTACAAAACAACAATGCATGCAAGCCAGTTTCAATTCTGTTTGACATGCTGCTCAATATGGGGTTTTGGACCACTTGCAAGGGTGGCTACTAGTTGGTAGAATACCATGCCTACATTTAAAATATAGGTCTTTAGCAGCCAGCAGTGTAATGTAATGTAGTGTAATCAAGAACCGGTTCAAAAGTAAATGTGCATTTACAATCTAGAAAACGGTCAACATAGCTGCCAGTCTTACATTTATTTACCATCCACTCCATTGCATGGGTGAAAATCTTTCTTTTGCCATTTCCTTGGTGACTTCAGAGGATTCTCTCTGGGATAGTAATAGGATCTCCAGCCAAAGTATAAACAAGGTAGGTCATACTTTTAAGCAAGGGATCTTCTTTATACAGGCTGACTTTAATACTTCACGTAAGACTAATATATAGGGACCCAGTTCATCTGTGAACCAGAATCTATGCCAAAATAGAAGAGGAACAGTTTTACAGATTGGACGTTGGATTTATGACCTAGATCCAGATCAATGGGCTAGAAGGGAAGCACTCCGGGGCATATTCCATACTTCTGCTCCATATTGGGCAGAACCCAAAGTCTTCACATTAGATATTTCATTTCCTTGGGAAACAGCTCTAATTGTTGTCACCATAACAGTTTTCATTGTTATATGGGCTATTACTGCAGTTTAAGGGGCCTATTATGATGGCGGGCGGATCGCCCCGCCGGGCCGGCGGTAGCCACCGCCGGCCCGGCAGGGGCGATCCGCCCGCCATCCATGCCTCAGTGACCCCTGCCATATTAGGATGGCTGGGGGGTCCGCGGCGGACGGGAAGACCGTCCGCCGCTTTTCTGCCGGTCGACTCGTCGACCTGGCGGAAAACGTGCACAATATGGTGGCGGTGTCTGCAAGACACCGCCATCCATATTGTGATGCAGGCGGAGATGTGCCTTTCCAAAGGCATACGGTCTTTGGTAATGGGGGCCCGTTGTGGGCCCCGGGGGGGTGGGGGGTGCACTTGGGGGGTACCCCCCTACATTTGCATGCACAGGGTGGCAGGCACTGCGCGGTGCCTGTCACGTTGTGCATGCCAATGCGCAACATGCTTTTTTTACATTGCGGCGGGTGCTGCTCACAGCACCGCCCGTCGCAATGTACATGATGCGGGATGCCACCGCCACCGTGGCAGTGGCATCCTAATTGACATGGCGGGACCGCCGCACCTCTTGCGGGCGGTCCCGTTTGCCGTTGCGGTGGCGGGCGGACTTTGTCCGCTCGCTATCGTAATGATGCCCTTAGTTCTCTTTTAACTAACTGTGGTGTCCAAGACATTCAATGGGTCATCTTAATCCCTAAATACTCGAAATCTGCGGCCCACTCTTTGTCCACAGCTCAGTGTGTTCTTGTGGTTATTTTGAGGTTCAGGGCCATATACTTTGATTCATAAGAGTTTAATCCATCAATCTTTCATTACAAAACCAATGAACTGATCTAATAGCAGCTGCAGTCCCAAGGGAGGTTTGGAGATTGGGAGCGTGTCACCTGCGAACAAGAGGGTCAGAATCCTCTGCCCGTCTATTTTTGGAGAATCACCACAGTCAGTATTTAAGTGACTTACTGTATCATTTATACAGTGGGAAAGAGAGTGAGGGCCTGAACACAGCCTTGCACACCATTTACTCAACTGGGGCCCCTGTTACCCCATCTGACTAAGGCATAATTTGTGGAATGGAATCTGATTAATATTGACAGGATACTGTCTAGTGCGCCCATTTTTGCCAATACCAGCCATAGATTTTTGCGTGGGATCAAATCAAATGCTGACCTGAGGTCATCAAAATACATGTAAGTAGCCTTTATTCATTATTACAGCTTTTCAGTAGATCACACAAAATAGGAATATCCAATCAACTGTACTGATTTTAGGTCAAAAACCTCCTTTATAATCTGTTAGCTTATTCTTTTCCTCTAAATAGTCACGCAATTTGTATACAATCTGTTGGCAGAAGACCTACTGCAAAGTGTCTAATAGGCTGATTGGGCTTTAGTTACATGGATTATCATGTGGGCCTTTGTAAAATATTGGGATGATCTCTGCCCTATTCCATGAGTTTGGTAGTTCAGTTCCCACCAGTATAGCTTTGGTGAGATTGTTGATATAGGGTATCCATATTGAATCACTGACAAAATATCGACTACCACAATATCGAGGTACAAAAATATCGTGACAAAAATATCGAAGTCAAGAATATCGACATTCTATCTACATCATGGTAAGTACAAAAATATCCGATACAAAATATCGTTGTCAAAAATATCGTTAAAAATATCGGTTTTTTTAATATTAAAAAAATAATGTAAAATAAAATAAATAATACATATCATTAAAAGAAACATAGTTAAAAATATTTTAAAATGTTTAAAAATGATAACTAATACATATAATGTAAAAATGAATTAAACATATACATTTTAAATATAATATATATACTTACTAAATAATATTCATAAATAATTACTTTAATAACTTATAAATTGTTAAAAAACATTTTATAAATTATAAATACATATATACACATACAACAAGCCCGTCTGCGCCCGTCCGCGCCTGGACCGCGCCCAGTGCCAGAACCCCTGGGCCGTGCGCCCCCCGCTCCAGCCTCGAGGACTGATGCCGTTACGATGCCACCACACTCCACGCTCTCAACCCCGGACGGACACACAACTGCTTCAAGGCCGCCCCGAAACGCACTCATGGCCCCTTCACCTGCTGGAACTGCAGCTACACCAGCCTCAGAGCCACCGAGCGCCCGCCAAGAAGGACCTCAACCACCTCCGATGCATCCTACTGAACACCCGCTCCGCACTGCAAACACACCGTCGAGCTCTGGGACCTGCTCGACACATCATCACCAGACGTGGCCTTCCTGACAGAGACCTGGATGAACAACTCCTCCGCACCCGACATCACCATAGCCATCCCAGACGGCTATAAGATCACCCGCAGAGACCGCGTCAACGGAGTAGGAGGAGGAATCACCATCGTCCACAAGAACTCCATCAGGGTCTCGACCAGCACCGACGACTTTCTCTGCACCGCCGAACACATGCACTTCCAGATCCACACGGACCCCAACACCACCCTTAGAGGCACCCTTGTGTACAGACCCCCTGGGCCCCGACCCCAGTTCAGCGACTCCATCGCCGACTTCATCAGCACGCATGCCCTGACCTCTACCGACTACATCCTCCTCGGAGACCTGAACTTTCACCTGGAGAACAACAACGACAGCAACTCCACCACCCTGATCGACAACCTCGCCAACCTCGGACTGAGACAGCTCGTCACAACACCGACTCATTCCGCCGGCCACACGCTCGACCCCGTCTTCTCCTCAAGCTCCCACGTCTCCTTCAGCCACACCACGGAACTCCTCTGGACTGACCACCGCTGCATCCACTTCACCTTCCAGAAACCCACCACACACCACCGCACCCAACAGATCCCACGCCGCTGCTGGAGCAAAGTCACCGAAGACCAACTACGGGCAAACCTCGCTCTCAGCCCTCCCTCCGACCCATCCAACACCGACGACGCTGCCTGCAACCTCAGACGATGGATAGACGACTGTGCCAACACCCTCGCCCGCTGAAAAAACTCACCTACAGCGACACCACCAAAAGAGCAAGCTGGTTCACCCCGGAACTCCTAGCTTCCAAGCGTACCTGCCGGAAACTAGAGAAGAAATGGCACAGTGATAAGACACCGGACAGCCACGCAGCCCACAAAGACGCCATCCGTAACCACCACCACCTCATCAGGTCCGCCAAGAGAATCTCCTTCAAAGACCGCCTCGACAACAATGCACACAACAGCAAGGAGCTCTTCAACATCGTGAAGGAACTCTCCAACCCCAGCTCCAACACCAATGACATCCCGCCGTCGCAAGCCCTGTGCGATTCCCTCGCCACCTTCTTCCACCGCAAGATCGCCGACATCCACGACAGCTTCAACACCCAGACAGCCCCTACTAAGATAGATACACCAGACCCGCCGCACACCATCGACCATGACCCCTTGCCAGCCTGGGCCAGCGTGAACATCGATGACACCATCAAGACCATGAGCACAATACACTCCGGCTCCCCGTCAGACCCTTTCCGCACCACATCTTCAACAAAGCCAGCAGCTCCATCGCACCCCACCTGTGCAACGTTATCAATCTCTCCTTCGAGACCGCGACCTTCCCAGAGAGCTGGAAACACGCAGAGATCAACGCCCTACTCAAAAACCCAAGGCGGACCCGAGAGACCTCAAGAACTTCCGGCCCATCTCCCTGCTTCTGTTCCCAGCCAAGGTCATCGAGAAGATCATCAACAAACAGCTAACCCGATACCTCGAAGAAAACAGCATCCTGGACCCATCCCAATCAGGGTTCCGCAGCAACCACAGCACTGAGACTGCCCTCATCGCCGCCACCGGCGACATCAGGACCCTGCTGGACAACGGTGAGACCGCAGCCCTCATCCTGCTGGACCTCTCCGCCGCCTTCGACACTGTCTGCCACTGCACTCTACGCGCACGCCTCCACGGCGCAGGGATCCGAGACAAGGCCCTGGAATGGACCACCTCCTTCCTCGGCGGCAGAACCCAGAGAGTCCGCCTCCCACCTTTCCGATCCGAAGCCTCCGAGATCATCTGCGGCGTACCCCAGGGATCTTCCCTCAGCCCAACACTGTTCAACATCTACATGGCCCCGCTCGCACGCATCGCCAGACAGCACGACCTCAACATTATCTCCTACGCCGACGACACTCAACTGATCCTCTCCCTCACCAAGGACCCCTCGCCGCCAAATCCAATCTCCATGAAGGAATGAAGGCCGTCGCCGATTGGATGAAGATCAGCCGACTAAAGCTGAACACGGACAAGACAGAGGTCCTCATCCTCGGCTCCAACCCCTCAGCCTGGGACGACTCCTGGTGGCCAACGACATTGGGAGCAGCCCCGACACCCACCGACCATGCACGCAACCTGGGAGTCATCCTCGACTCAACGCTCTCCATGGCCAAGCAAGTCAACGCAGTCTCCTCCTCCTGCTTCAACACCCTCTGCATGCTTCGCAAGATCTACAGGTGGATCCCGACAGATACAAGAAGAACAGTCACCCAGGCCCTCGTCAGTAGCAGACTTGACTATGGGAACGCCCTCTACGCGGGAGCCCGGCCAAGCTCATCAAGCGACTGCAACGAATACAAAACGCCTCCGCACGCCTGATCCTCGATGTACCACGCCACAGCCACATCACCCCCCACCTGAGGAACCTGCACTGGCTCCCCGTCGACAGGAGAATCTCCTTCAAACTCCTCATCCACGCACACAAGGCACTCCACAAGACTGGCCCAGCCTACCTCAACAGACGACTCTTCTTCCACGTCCCCAACCGCCAGCTCCGCTGCGCCGACCTCTCCCTCACCACCGTCCCTCGCATTCGAAGAACAACCACCAGCGGCAGATCCTTCTCACACTTCACCGCCAAGACCTGGAAGACCCTTCCACTAAGCCTACGACAGACCCAAGACCTGCTGACCTTCAGGAGGCTACTCAAGACCTGGCTGTTCGACCAGTAGCAGCACCCCCCCCCTTTTTTCTCCCCAGCGCCTTGGGACCCTCGCGGGTAAGTAGTGCGCTCTACAAATTCTGTGATTGATTGATTGATAAATAAAAATATAAAAAATATATATAACAAATTAAAAAATTAGAATATTTTTAATCTTTTTTAAAATAAATTATACACTACATTAACTAAAACAGTAGAGAAAATATTGGATAGCGGAGGGAATAAAATTACTATTCCAACTCCAGAGAATGCAACAGTAGGGAAAGTGCTGGATAGCGTAGGGGTAAAAATTACTATTCCCACTCCAGTGAGTGCAACAGTAGGGAAAGTGTTGGATAGCGTAGGGGTAAAATTACTATTCCACTCAGAGAGTGTAACAGTAGGGAAAGTGTTGGTTAGAGAATGGGTAAAAATTATTATTCCCACTCCAGTGAGTGCAACAGTAGGAAAAGTGTTTGATAGCGTAAGGGTTAAAATTACTATTCCCACTCCAGAGAGTGCAACAGTAGGGAAAGTGTTGGATAGCGTAGGGATTAAAATTACTATTCCAACTCCAGAGAGTGCAACAGTAGGGAAAGTGTTGGATAGCGATGGGGTAAAAATTACTATTCCCACTCCAGTGAATGCAACAGTAGGGAAAGTGTTGGATAGCGTAGGGGTTAAAATTACTATTCTAACTCCAGAAAGTGCAACAGTAGGGAAGGTGTTGGATAGCGTAGAGTAAAAATTACTATTCCCACTCCAGTGAGTGCAACAGTAGGGAAAGTGTTCGATAACGAAGAGGTAAAAATTACTATTCCCACTCCAACCAGTGCAACAGTAGGGGAAGTGTTGGATAGCCTATGGGTTAAAATTACTATTCCCACTCCAGAGAGTGCAACAGTAGGGAAAGTGTTGGATAGCGTAGGGGTAAAAATTACTATTCCCACTCCAGTGAGTGCAACAGTAGGGAAAGTGTTGGATAGCGTAGGGGTAAAAATTACTATTCCCACTCCAGAGAGTGCAACAGTAGGGAAAGTGTTGGATAGCTTAGGGGTTAAAATTACTATTCCAACTCCAGAGAGTGCAACAGTAGGGAAAGTGTTGGATAGCGAAGTGGCAAAAATTACTATTCCCACTCCAGAGAGTGCAACAGTAGGGAAAGTGTTGGATACCGTAGGGGTAAAAATTACTATTCCCACTCCAGAGAGTATAACTGTAGGGAAAGTGTTGGATAGCAGAGGATTAAAATTAACATGCTTATCAATTAAATAACTTTTTAATTAAATAACGAATTAATAATTAATTAACAATAAATTAATTATGAATACCAATAAATTAAAATTAATAATTACTTTAATAACATTAAATTACTTCCCACCCTATTCCCCTATAAACCCACAACCCACTCCTAAAATATATTAACACAATTAATATAATAAACATTTAATCAATTAATAAAAATTAATTACCAATTTTTAATTAATTAACAATAAATTAATTATCAATACCAATAAATAAAAATTAATAATTACATAATTATAATAAATTACTTCACACCCTATTCCCCTAAAAACACACAACCCGCTCCTAAAATAAATGAACACAATTAATATATTTATCAATTAATCAATTACTAAAAATTCATTACCAATTAATAACTAATAAACAATACATTAATTATCAATACCAAAATATAAAAATTAATAATTAATTTATTATAATTAATTTACTTCCCACCCTATTCCCCTATAAACCCACAAGCCGCTCTGAAAAAAAATTAACACAATTAATATAATTATCAATTAATCAATTAATAAAAATGAATTACCAATTAATAATTAATTAACAATAAATTAATAAGCAATACCAATAAATAAAAATTAATAATTACTCAATTATAATAAATTACTTCCCACCCTATTCCCCTATAAACCTACAACCCGCTCCGAAACTAAATTAACACAATTAATATAATTATCAATTAATCAAGTAATAAAAATTAATTATCAATTAACAATTAATTAACAATAAATTAATTATCAATACCAAAAAATAAAAATTAATAATTACTTTATTATAATTACATTACTTCCCACCCTATTCCCCTATAAACCCACAACCCGCTACGGAACTAAAACGCAAAATTTAATTAACATTTTTTTTTTAACTTCTAAAAATGTAACACATATATTAAAAAAATATAAAACATAACAAAAAATGTGAAGCACATACATATAAAATACATACTAAAATACATAACACTAATATAAACATCGATATTATTAACAACGATATTTTTGCAAACGATATTACTAACTTTGATATTAACAAAAACGATATTTCTTACCTTCAGGTCGATATTCTGGTCACCGATATTCCTGATGTCGATATTCTGTCCCTCCGATATTTACAACTCGATATTTCTGTACGTCGAAAAAAAAAACATAGATTTGGAAAGTGATCTGCCCAAGACAGTGATTGAACATGGCAGTCTACAGTAGTCTCCTTCTAACGGCTGCCATGGGCTACGATATGCTTGAAAGATTTTATTATGTATTCTGGCAACCTCCTGAGCATGTTTGCACATGTTCCGTGTGAGTCTCACCATATCACTGCACTTGCTCTTAATTGTTACTGGTAGCTTTTGCTTGGCATCTCTGCACTCTTTATTAAACCATGTTGTAGGTGATGTTTGACGTGGTGGAAGTTTTTGATCCCTATACAAGAAATTTCTTAATAGCGTATATAGTTGATCATAGACTAAATTGGTTATAAAGATGTGATCTGGGGTGTCATGAATTGCTAAGACTGCTCTATAGAGTCAGCAGCTCTACTGTATGCATGCTAAGGTTTGTCGGTTTCTCTGTATCTGTGTCAATTTTACTGTCATTACGCTCTCTAACAACCATATCCCTAATATGGGGCCAGAAGCTTAGCTCAAGCATAATATAGCTGCTCCTACTGGCCAGATTGAGGTGGTTAAATATATGCTTGCCCTCACTATCAGATTTGGAGCGACCATTACATAATCTGAGACATGGGAGATTGTAAGAGCACTTAACTGAGTGACTTGGATCGTATATTTCCTAATTGGGTGCAAATTAAGATTCTGAATGCCCCATTTCTCATCTTCATTCATAGTACTAGCATATACTGAGTTATCAAGTGGTTCGTAGGTGACATTAAAGTCTTCTGCTAGTATAAATGGGACCTTATCTTTATCTTGATCTTGATGGAACTCTAGCTGGCGTAACATTTCAGAATCCTTATTTTGTGTCTCTCTGTGTAGATGTTATACATTCGGAGATTTAATCCCATATATCCCTTGAATCTATTTTCAGATGCTTATTTTCACAATTAAGGTCAGTTGTGACGCAGACGATTAACCCTCAGTTGATCTTCCCTGTCCTTTGGAAGCTGCTTCCACACTGATATTTGAGTAGCCGGTTCAGTGAACTGGTGCAAAGCACCAGGTTTCTTGAAGAAGGCAGATATCATATTGATCTATAAATGTACCCCAGTCTTGATCAGCCAGCTATGAATTTAAAGCCTCCATGTTGCTCAAGATTATGTTAAATGTTCTCATTGATTCATTACTTTACAATGGACAATTGAATGGGAGGTATCCTGGAGGTATCTTAAGTGGGAGCGATCCATTCATTCACCAAAAGCTGCCACTGTGATATTTATGACTCTGTGTTTGCTCAACAATTTCTATACCAGGCAGAATCATTGTGGGCTCTTGTCATCTTAATGTTCCACTCTATTCATAGGATTCAGATATATGGAGAGTCATAAATCTATCTTACTCATTGTTCATTCAATCAACTCTTTCAAGGCTTGTGATCTCAGCCCCTCCAGAGACTGAATTATCAGCATTTGGGCACTGAGGTCTATTGTTGTTACTTTGTTGTGGGTTATACTTGAACTGTATTGTAAAGGGTTGATGCACACAATGACCAGACATCCAGGGCAACAAGCCCATCTGCTATTTCTTGTTATTTTAGAACTGGTTAGAGGAAATAATATTTCTTTTGAAAAATGCAATGATGTAGAGCTTTTCGCATATCGGAGCCGATCACTACATGTCGAGTATTTCTTATACAATATATAGTCTTGTTGATTAGGGATTCTACATCTTCTCTAGTTCTTGCTGGTAGTTTGGCAGCATTTATTATATAAACTGGCCCTCTTCAACCTTCCACACACACTTATAGTACCAAACCTGGGGGGGCGTGGCCAAGCCGTCGACCAAAATGGCCGCACGGCATTGAAGCTCTGGCGCTCACTGCCCTTCATACGGCAGGAACATCTCAACCGGGCACTTTTCCTCGAGACTGGCGGCCGGGGCTGCATGCGATGACCCGCTCGCGGAACTGGGGCTGAAAAAACCCCAAGCAGGCGTCCCCGCAACTCTTCTAGGCTAAGACGGTGGGAGCGGGTAGGGCTGTGCGGAGACCTGGCCTGCCTCGCAGGCCCCTTGGTGAGAGGGTCCATGGGTGAGCCTGAGGCTGGAGCAGCGGTGCTCCGTCAGGTCCCCCGCCTGCCCGCTCTGCCCCCCCCTGACTGCGATGGTTCGGACAAAGGTAAATTAATGTGGAGTGGTGGACCCCTGAACAACGTCCAGGACCGGGTGAGTGCTGGGGGCGGGGCCAGGGTGGTTGCGGCCTAGCCCGTGAGCCTGCTGCGTACTCCGGCGCCTGGGTAACACTGGACCGTGCCCAGCCCACCTTCCCTCCCCCCTGCTCCAAAACACCTACAAATGCTCCGATTAACAGCCGCATCAGATCGGTAGCGGGAGCGGGAGAATATTCTGCGCCACTGGGGCCTAATGTGAGGACATATGTGATCAGAAGGCACTGGCACTTTCCCGCAGTGCTGGCAGCACCCTGCATTTGGAGGCCTTACTCGCAGTGCAAGATGCCGTGATGGCTGTGGTCTATACCCGCCTGGGAGGTTGGTGCTAGTTTGGATATTGGGGGCTAAGATTGCCCTGCTACCGTATTATAGAGCTGCCCCTCCTCCATGCATGTGACTGTGTGCCCTGATTGAGATGTGGGCCTGTAGGGCTTGAGCTTTGACTGCCTCGGCGAATACTGGTGGGAGAGCCGTATGCCATTCACTGCCTAATCCCACAGCCAGGAACGCGACCCTGGGGTCAAGGCCCAACACCACTTGAGAGGTACGTTTCTGCTCTTCCCCCCGCGGCCCAGCCTTCGCCCACTACATCAGCAACTTACCACCCAAATCCCCTTCTTGGGGTGGCAGTGGCGGCCGGGGGTTCAGCGTGGGAAACACCTCCCTCTCCCCCCTGTTGTCCGGGTGCGGTGCGGAGCCCCCACCTCTTTTGCTTTACCAAGACCCACATGCGTCGCGACCATTGTTCGTGGGGACCCTTAGCAGCGAAAGCTTAATTTCGATAAGCAGGGTACATCCAACGACCACAGCTCTGAAAGGGGGGACGGCTCGGAACAAGACGAACTGCCACAAGGGATAGACAGTGTGTTGGACTTGGCCCTTTTTCCCAGAAATTTTTCGTTTTTCCCCCTAGCCGTTTTACCATGTGTGAAACTCACTCAAGATGGCTGCCACAGGTCCCTGCTACTGCAGAGGGGCCTTACACACATACACACTAGTAGCCAGGGTCAGGCTGGAACATAGGGATACATTATCCATTCCGTCCCCGCCTCTGGGCCACATAGCCAGACATGTAGAAGGTTCCAGAACTTTCCGGGCTGTGGGAGGAGTTATGTTTTGCCGCCTTTAGGAGGGTCACCTGACCTAGGGGTATAAGAGGCTTGGAGGGAAATCTTTTAGTCAGTTGGGGCACCACTGATCCTGGGAGAACCTCTGCCGGAGTACAGGCTTTAGGGCCTAGGGGGGAGACCTACACTACTGCTGCTGACAAGGCTTAGGCCCTGCTGTAGTAAGTTAGCTGAGGAACGCCCACCACCCACTGACCTTGCCCAGCGTGAGGGGACCCAGGGAACCACCTTCAGCGTGCTGGGAAGAACATCAAGCACTCCCAGAACCACCAACTCATTCCCCCCCCCTCATAAGAAGAAACTTCTGACAAGAAACTTTTGACAAGAAACTCATAATAAGAAACTTCTGACAAGAAACTCCTGACAAGAAACTCCTAAGAAGCAACGAATCTGGAACAGCCGCAAGAAACCTTAATTTGGGGAGGCCTGACCGTCCAGCAAGGCCTGAAACCTAAACTGCCACACTGGGGATCACCAGGTAAAGCGCCGTGCCCTGAAGCGCTAGACCTTCACCCCCTATCAAATCCTGCCTGCTGCTGGGCTGCCCCCAAGAACCTTTCCAGTCAGCCCTGCCCACAGGCTGCTGGTGCGCCCGCGTTCTGTCTCCACGCGGGAGAAACTGCCCCCCCTCAGGTCACTGACCTCGTGAGGGAATCACCGCCGCGGCCGCCGCCGTGTGAGGAGAAGTACTGCTGTGAGGGAAGCCCTCCTCGAGGCCGTGTGGTGAGGTGCGCCGTCCGCGCCCTCACTGAAGGAAGCGCTGTGGTGAGGGAGGCCCCTCGAGTGAGTGTGGTGTGGTGCGCCGTCCGCGCCCTCACCGAAGCCTCCAAATTGCCCCCAAGACATCACCGCCGGGCCCGGGGCCCCACCGCCGAAGTCGCGGCCGAAGAAATCACCGCCGCAGCCCAAGGGGGCCGCGTGAAGAAGCCGCGGCCTAGCGCGATCCGCGAGGCCTCCAGGCCCCGCCGACGCCGTTGCTGAGCAACCGGGGACGCCGGCCGCGCCCGGGAAGGCCGCGCAGCGAGTGGGCGCCGGCTCCCGCCACGCCCCCCAGCGCCGAAGGAGGCCGAGGAAGAGCTCCGGCCGTGCAGAGGGAGACGGGGAGCCGGCCGGAGAGGACTGCCGGCTCCGCTCCCCTTCCCCGCAATCCCGTAAGCCCGCAAAGCCACTTACTTGATCCCGGGGCCGGAGGAGGGTGATACCGGCCCCGCAACGACCCGCAATTCCGGCCAGAAGGCCGAGGCACCCCGACCGGGCCCCGCCCTTCAGAACACGGGCCGGGCCTGGAGATCGCCAGTCGCTAGGAAGCGCGACCAACGACCACGCATCAGGTGAGCCCAGGAGGCCCCTAGGGCCCGCAGAGACGCCACTGGGGGCCGGGGGCCACCATTAACCCTTAGATTAACCTGAGTAACTTTCCCCATGAGGCGAGGCCCCGGAGAGAAGTGGGCCTAGCCTGGAATTAACCCCTGAGGGACACAGAAGCCCCAGAATACAGGACATGTTGAGGGGTTCCCCACATTGTTTATTAATTTAATGATGACGCCTAATGTAATTACTGCCTAGGCCTATGCTTATAACTGCAAAGTCTTTACCTAAGGGGGAAAGTGATTAATTGAATTGAGCTGAAGTGTACACTGCCAAGAGTTGAAGTGTTTTATGTTACAGGTGTACTGGAGTTGCGACGCCCACTGTACTGAATGTGGGTGCGCCTAGATTAATGCAGGCCTATTGAAATGTAACGTGAAAAGCCTTCTTTTAAGTAATTGAATATTCTTGAAGTGAACTGCATGTTTAGGCCCATGTTTTATTAATGCACCTTGTGATCATTATTGGTGCTACGTTTAGGAGATGATTCCTGCGGCCTCTTAGTGGCCTACAATGTTGATGAGCTATGATGCTTTAATAAGAATGTGCACCAGTTGAGTAATGCAATGATTTTAAATGTAGATCTGAATTAATCTGCCTCATCTGATGCTACCTTGATTTATATATAAAAGATCTTGATTTTAAATACACAAGCCTGGTGTGGTGTCATGTTGTTGCGTTCGCATTTCTGAGTCAAAGTAAGAGTGTGCTGCACAACTGCCTTACACATTGCCTTCGCGTGCTTTCCCACCTCGCGCCATGCTACCGTGGCGGACTCGGTAACCCCGGTTCCAACATTTGGTGTTCAGCGGTTGGATAAGGACTGGTGTTTGTGCAGCACCCTACAGTGACTCAGTGTGCGCCGCAATTAGACACC
Source organism: Calotriton arnoldi (assembly GCA_963921515.1). Taxonomy (NCBI): domain Eukaryota; kingdom Metazoa; phylum Chordata; class Amphibia; order Caudata; family Salamandridae; genus Calotriton; species Calotriton arnoldi. The sequence continues at coordinate 25,727 of CAWUFW010023926.1, read as the reverse complement.
TATTGTAATACAAGTGCTAGGAATTCTTTTGTGATTGCCGATTGTGTACATTCCTGCGTTAGACCTGCTACCTACAGTCTAGAACCCTTTCCCTAAATTGTCTGGGGCCCCACCTAGGAGGATGGAGTTTGAGTTAGCCAACCTAGAAAGGTATACGGTGACACAGCTCAAGGAGTTCTGCCTAGAAAGGGGGGTGGCCGTCAAGCGAGGCGCCAGGAAGGAGGTGCTTCAGAAAGCTTTGAGGGCATGGGTAATGGCCCACCCGGAGGGAGGAGGGGACGAGGAGCAGGGGGAGGCAGACAACCCAGGAGAACTGGACCTACTGCACATTGATGTTAGCGAGAATGTGTTGCCAGGAAGACGTTCCAGGGCAGGCAGTAGTGCGTCAGGGGGGAGGTTGTCGGCAGAGGAATTTGAGGACAGAAGGGAGGAGAGGCAATTAACATTAGAACTTGTTAGGATGGAAAGGGAGCGAGAACAGGCAAGGCTAGCCATGGAGGAAAGGAAGCTTGCGCATGAGCTTAGCCTGAAGGAACTAGAGCTCCGAGCCTTGCAGATGGAGATGCAGGGCAAAGTGAATGGTGGCAGCGCACCTGCTGGGGTTCGACAGGAGCCCAAATTTTATCTACCAAGAGAGGTGATAGCCAGTTTGGGGAGTGATCCTGAAGGGAGTGGTGCAGGGATCTTCCAACCCAGCGAGGTGGGAGAGGTGGAGAATAGCCCAGCTAGGTCCCAGGATAGTGAGCGGGTTGTAGGGCCTCACATCCTATCTATAGGAAGGAGTGAGACGGGGAGGTGTCCCGAGGTGCCCCAACCGCAGTCTCAGGGCCTGGAGAGTTCCATAAGGGAACCCCAGGTTGGGAGCCTAGGCTGTCCCGATGGGCCATCCATGGAAGGGGATCCCCAGTGACAGGAGAACCCGGGGCGTATGTATTCAGAGCTCCAGGGGTTCTGAGGTCTGCCCAGCCACAGGATTTAGATCCTGGGCTGGGGTGCCAGGTTCAGGGGCTGCCTGACCTGGCGGGAGGGACGTCTGTAAGCAGTGTCCCTCCGGAGCTGACTCCCAGGGGTGCTTCTCCAGGTGGGAGGGTGCGGAACTCTGGGAGGGGGTGCAGAGGGAGGGAGGACTCGCCTCTGGCACCGGGGCAACCTAAGGGTTTAGACCCTGGGTTGGTGGATCGGATGCAGGGTCACGGCCCTGGAAGAGTGAGAGAGTGGTGGTCTGAGGGTGCCCCGCATAGGGAGGAGAGGGCGGAACCCCAGAAGGAGAGGTAGGGGAGGAGAGCCTCGCCCCTGACTGCTGGTCAGCCTGAGGGTGCGGATCCCAGGTGGGAGGACCAGTGGCAGTTTGGAACTGCAAGGAGGAGAAGGAGAGTGGTCAACGGGTACTACGGGCCTGGGGCTACTGCCCCCCACTCTGTGAGACAGCCAGGGCCAGAGACATCTGGATGGCCTAGGGGCCGGTCCTGGCTGCAGCCAATTAGGGAGCACCAGTGGGGTGGCTTCGTTGGTCCAGGGAGGTTTGAGAGAGGGAACCACCGGGTTCCAGAGTCGAGAAGGACCTGCAGGACCTTCCTGCAGTTGTGGGCCCGCGTCCAAGTTTTCTCGCCCGAAGCAGGGAAGCCCATCAAGGCATTGATCGGTCTACCCTGGCTTTTGGCTGGGAGGGGGTTGTGTTGGACTTGGCCCTTTTCCCAGAAATTTTTCGTTTTTCCCCCTAGCCGTTTTACCATGTGTGAAACTCACTCAAGATGGCTGCCACAGGTCCCTGCTACTGCAGAGGGGCCTTACACACATACACACTAGTAGCCAGGGTCAGGCTGGGACATAGGGATACAGTATCCATTCCTTCCCCGCCTCTGGGCCACATAGCCAGACATGTAGAAGGTTCCAGAACCTTCCGGGCTGTGGGAGGAGTTATGTTTTGCCGCCTTTAGGAGGGTCACCTGACCTAGGGGTATAAGAGGCTTGGAGGAAATCTTTTAGTCAGTTGGGGCACCACTGATCCTGGGAGAACCTCTGCCGGAGTACAGGCTTTAGGGCCTAGGGGGAGACCTACACTACTGCTGCTGACAAGGCTTAGGCCCTGCTGTAGTAAGTTAGCTGAGGAACGCCCACCACCCACTGACCTTGCCCAGCGTGAGGGGACCCAGGGAACCACCTTCAGCATGCTGGGAAGAACATCAAGCACTCCCAGAACCACCAACTCATTCCCCCTCATAAGAAGAAACTTCTGACAAGAAACTTTTGACAAGAAACTCATAATAAGAAACTTCTGACAAGAAACTCCTGACAAGAAACTCCTAAGAAGCAACCAATCTGGAACAGCCGCAAGAAACCTTAATTTGGGGAGGCCTGACCGTCCAGCAAGGCCTGAAACCTAAACTGCCACACTGGGGATCACCAGGTAAAGCGCCGTGCCCTGAAGCGCTAGACCTTCACCCCTATCAGCTCCTGCCTGCTGCTGGGCTGCCCCCCAAGAACCTTTCCAGTCAGCCCTGCCCACAGGCTGCTGGTGCGCCCCGCGTTCTGTCTCCATGAGGGAGAAACTGCCCCCTCTCAGGTCACTGACCTCGTGAGGGAATCACCGCCGCGGCCGCCGCCGCATGAGGAGAAGTGCTGCTGTGAGGGAAGCCCTCCTCGAGGCCGTGTGGTGAGGTGCGCCGCCGCGCCCTCACCGAAGAAAGCGCTGTGGTGAGGGAGGCCCCTCGAGTGAGTGTGGTGAGGTGCGCCATCCGCGCCCTCACCGAAGCCTCCAAATTGCCCCCAAGACATCACCGTTGGGCCCGGGGCCCCACCGCCGAAGTCGCGGCCGAAGAAATCACCGCCGCAGCCCAAAGGGGCCGCGTGAAGAAGCCGCAGCCTAGCGTGATCCGCGAGGCCTCCAGGCCCCGCCGACGCCGTTGCTGGGAAACCAGGGACGCCTGCCGCGCCCCCGGGAAGGCCGCGCAGCGATTGGGTGCCGGCTCCCGCCACGCCCCCCAGCGCGGACGGAGGCCGAGGAAGAGCTCCGGCCGTGCAGAGGGAGATGGGGAGCCGGCCGGAGAGGACTGCCGGCTCCCGCTCCCCTTCCCGCAATCCCGCAAAGCCACTTACTTGATCCTGGGGGCCGGTGGAGGGTGATACCGGCCCCCACAACGACCCGCAATTCCGGCCAGAAGGCCGAGGCACCCCGACCGGGCCCTGCCCTTCAGAACACGGGCCGGGCCTGGAGATCGAAAAGTCGCTAGGAAGCGCGACCAACGACCACGCATCAGGTGAGCCCAGGAGGCCCCTAGGGCCTGCAGAGACGCCACTGGGGGCCGGGGGCCACCATTAACCCTTAGATTAACCTGAGTAACTTTCCCCATGAGGCGAGGCCCCGGAGAGGAGTGGGCCTAGCCTGGAATTAACCCCTGAGGGACACAGAAGCCCCAGAATACAGGACATGTTAAGGGGTTCCCCACATTGTTTATTAATTTAATGATGACGCCTAATGTAATTACTGCCTAGGCCTATGCTTATAACTGCAAAGTCTTTACCTAAGGGGGAAAGTGATTCGTTGAATTGAGCTGAAGTGTACACCGCCAAGAGTTGAAGTGTTTTATGTTACAGGTGTACTGGAGTTGCGACGCCCACTGTACTGAATGTGGGTGCGCCTAGATTAATGCAGGCCTATTGAAATGTAATGTGAAAAGCCTTCTTTTAAGTAATTGAATATTCTTGAAGTGAACTGCATGTTTAGGCCCATGTTTTATTAATGCACCTTGTGATCATTATTGGTGCTACGTTTAGGAGATGATTCCTGCGGCCTCTTAGTGCCCTACAATGTTGATGAGCTATGATGCTTTAATAAGAATGTGCACCAGTTGAGTAATGCAATGATTTTAAATGTAGATCTGAATTAATCTGCCTCATCTGATGCTACCTTGATTTATATATTAAAGATCTTGATTTTAAATACACAAGCCTGGTGTGGTGTCATGTTATTGCGTTCGCATTTCTGAGTCAAAGTAAGAGTGTGCTGCACAACTGCCTTACACATTGCCTTCGCGTGCTTTCCTGCCTCGCGCCATGCTACCGTGGCGGACTCGGTAACCCCGGTTCCAACACAGTGCTGCAGCTATTATGGCGGAACTCCGAGCAGGAGTCCGTGGGATAGACTCCAGGTTCGACTCCCTGACCACCCGTCTCTACAAAATGGGGGAACGCCTGGAAAACCACAGCACTAGGATAGACGAGGCCGAAAAGCGCATCTCCTCCCACGAGGCTCAATCCACGGACACACGGCGTCGACTGGAGCTAGTGGAGCCTCTACTTAAATCCGTAGCAATAAAGAATGAAGACCTGGAAGCGAGGTCTAGGAGGAACAACACTCGCATAATGGGTCTGGCGGAGTCCACAAACATGGGGCGGCCTGAACCCTTTATCGAGTCCAAGTTGGTTGAACTGTTTGGGGTTGACAGCTTCTCTAAGGCCTTTGTTTTGGAGAGGGCCCATAGATCTCTTGGCAAGCGACTTCCCCCAGGAGCCCCCCGTGGCCCATTATTGCACGCATGCTCAATTATAGGGACCGTGACACGACACTTCGCCTAGCCCGAGAAAACTCACCGATACAATACCAAGGCGCCACACTTTCTTTTTACCCGGACCATATTATTGCTGTCCAGGAGGCCCGCCGTAAATTCACGGACGCTAAACTTCAGCTCCGCAAGATGGGCCTGCCCTACGCTATGCTTTATCCAGCCAAGCTCCGAGTAACGGTGGACAATAAAACACGTTTTTTTGAGAATGCCGCTGACGCAATGACCTTCTGTAAACAACACTAAAGTGCAACTCGTAGAAGTCCGGCCCGAACTTCAGGGTATTCTTTCCCGGACAGGCAGCTTGCTGCAAGTGCTGAATTGTTTACTACGGAGTAGCAGTCTCTGGGTCATTGCAGACAGGCCCTGGAGTAATTGGCTTCATAAGATGTTGGATATGAGGATAGAGCCATATAGAGTTTAAACAGTTACATAAGTTCCTGTATGCCGATACCTTGCAAAATGCTTAAATTTGAGTAATGGGCATCGAGCACCCGAGGCGTGGCCCGCCCCCTACGGATGACTCCGAATAGTTTGTTTTTGGGGATTTTCTTTCTAGTCTGGGAGGGGGGATGGCGGATATTCACCGGACTTTTGAGCCCAGGTGTGGGAGAGGGGTGGTGGTGGTCACTTTCTTTAAAGAAATTGTTCTTTGCATTGCTATTGTATTGGTTTTTAAGTATCCCTACGCCTCTTTCCCTATGTGTCCCTCTCTCTCCACAATTGAAATGTAGACCTGTGTTTACCGAGTATTTGAGCATGTATTCACCCCCTTGCTGGCCATGACCTTAGATTCTGCTGTTAAAGCTAACCTCATCACTTGGAATGTAAGAGGGCTAAACAATCCCAGAAAGTGTAAACTAGTACTGGCGTACCTCCGAAGACACACTATTAAGATAGCATTCTTACAGGAGACCCACCTCTTGTTGCAGAATACTCCTCCATTTGCTTCATCGTGGGGACCACATAGATTCTTTGCAAGTTACAGCACATACTCGCGCGTGGTGTGTATTTTGATTCATCATAACCTCCTGTTTACACTTAAAACTATGGTGGCCGATGTACAAGGAAGATACCTACTGGTGGTGGGATCACTGATGGGTAAAACAGTGGCATTTCTCAATGTATACGCACCTAACATAGACGACCCCGTGTTTTTTACTAGTCTGCATACATTACTGCATCGATACGAATACGACTCGATTTTCCTTGGAGGGGACTTAAATATATGGTTAGACCCTGAGCGGGCCTCCTCGAGCGCTGTACACTGCGTCAAGCCTCACGCGCACCGGGAGCTGATGGACCTCATCCGGTCCCGAAACCTACATGACCTTTGGCGCATACACCATCCAGCAACTTCTGGATATACTTTTCACTCTGCGCCACATTCCACCCAGACACGCATAGATTATTGGCTTACTGACGCATTGGGGTGCCAGTGGACGAAGGGCATAGACACGCTGCCGCGTACGCTTTCTGATCATGCACCAGTACTCCTCCACTTAAGCATTCCACATGCGGTTGGATGGGAACAGAGGTGGTCCTCTCCTGCTACTGCCCTGCTGGACGCCCTGTTTAACACTGAATTACAGGAAGCTATTGAAGAATATTTTACACTGAACACCAGGTCAGTAGCAAAATATGCTACTTTATCGGACGCCTTTAAGGCGTATATCCGGGGGATATGTATATCTAAACAGGCAGGTGTCCGGCATTCCATACGGGGTAGTCTTGCCCGGGTTGAGACGGAACTGTCACTATTGGACGTGTCCCTGAACGCTCCTGGTGCCTTAAATAAATGTAACATGCTTCTACTCGAATTTAATGAGCATGCTGATAGGGAGGCTACCTTGTTAGGTAAATATCAGACAGCACGCCGATATGGCGAGGGAGAACGCCAGGTAAAACTTTAGCACGCTTAGTGAGATCCCCTCAGGGAGCAGGGCACATAGTGGCAATAAAAAGAGTGGATGACTCAATGGCTACTGAGGACGCAGACATTCTGTCAGAACTTGTCGCATATTATCGATCCCTATACACTACTAGGCTCCCCAAGGACTTTACACAACATTTAACGTACCTGCAAGAGATTGCCATGGTGTGGCTCACCATTGGTCAGGCTGAGTTCCTCAGTGACCCTTTCACTGTGGAGGAGATTGCCACGGCAATAGATGCTCTATGTGGCACGAAAGCACCTGGCCTAGATGGGATGTCCGGAGTGTTCTACAAAACGTTCAAAGACGCCCTCGCGCCCCAGCTACTCGAGGTATATGCAGAAGCCCTAGAAGGTGGCATCCTCCCCCCCTCTATGAGAGAGGCGGACATCTCTCTCTTGCTGAAACCGGATAAGGAGCCCACTAGCTGTGCCTCCTACCGGCCCATATCCTTGATACATTTTGATAATAAAATCTTGACAAAAATGCTATCTACCTGACTCTCCTTGCTTTTAGACCAGATACTGTCACCAGTGCAGTCTGGTTTTGTCCCGCACAGGTCAACCGCCCAAAACCTTCAAACGGTCTTCTCAGTCATTAATAGAATCGACCCAAGTGTCCCCGCAGCGATAGCTCTTCTCGACGCGGAGAAGGCTTTCGATTCCTTAGAATGGCCGTTCCTTGTTGCCACGCTCCGCAAGTTGAGCCTTCCGGCCAACTTTATTGCGCTGATTGCACTATTATTTCAGCCACCACGGCTCGAATTCGAGTGAATGGCTCCCTGTCAAAGTCAATTCCCATTTCATAAGGGACTCGGCAGGGATGTCCTTTATCCCCCCTACTTTTTATAATAGCCATGGACCCTATGGTTAGACACCTACAGGAAAAACACATGTTCCGTGGTCTCCAGTTTCAGTCAGGACCCCTATTAATGTCTATGTATGCAGACGACATATTACTTTTTGTCAGGCACCCTAACGCCAACCTGCAGCCCCTAATTGAAGAAATAAAGTGGTTTGGGGCTATGTCTGGGTTGCGGATCAATTGGAATAAGTCAGAGCTGTTTCCAATCACTGATTCTGCCACTTCGGAGAAGCTAGAGGTGCCACTTCGATGGACTGGGGATACCACCAAATATCTGGGTATTACGTTGCACAAACACAAGGACGCAGTTATACGCGTCAACTACGGACCAGCTATTACACAACTTAGCTCACAAGTTGAGAGATGGATTCAACTACCTATCTCTATGGCAGGGCGTATCGCCCTTATTAAAATGAATGTTCTACCCCGATTTCTATATGTATTCGTTAGTATACCTATTCCACTCACCAATGCCTTTTCGCGCAGTTGAGGGGGCTGCTGGAATATTTGATCTGGGGAGGGCGTAGACCTCGGATAGCATTGGACACTCTCATTATGCCATATGCCAGGGGTGGGTTTGCAGTCCCCGACTTTCACCTATACTACTTGGTAGCACAGGCACAATTTGCCCGTCACTGGTTTCACCCAGATGCCCGCATACCCTCCACCAAACCTGAGCGGGACCTGGCCTCCCCCACCACCTTTGGGGCACTATTTCCATGGGGTATTCCATTAGATCCAAATGACATACAACCTCTCTCCACTACGTGTTGGGCTTGGCGTAGGCTGAGCCGGAAGCTAGCGATGGCTCTCCATACTCCCCAGAGCTCCCACTGCATCAGAATCCGCACTTACCACTCACATTCGAGGCAGTGATACAGCGTACACTTAACAAACTAAAACTGTGAAACCTGTCTCCCTCTTCCCGGACGGACAGGCGCTAACCATGACGGATCTATCTATGCGCACTGAACTGACATATATGGACAAGTTTGTAGTAACAAGGCTGCTTGGGGCACTCCGCTCGTCCACTCCCACATTCCCTTCTCCTCCTGCAGAATTTCAACCACTCACATTACTCATAACTGACAAAGAAGGGGATCACCTTGTCACCAAACTATACCGAGCATGTTCGGTTCTAAAACAGACTTGGGACCAGGGGGTTAGAAAATGATGGGAAGAAGATTTGGGTCAGCCACTGACGGATAAGGAATGGACTTGTTGTCTAGAACAAATACAAAGGGTATCCCCCAACCACAGGCACAAACTCCTTCACTTCAAGTTTGTACACAGGGCATATATTACACTGTGTCAGTTGGCCAAATATGATCCCACTAGGCCATCCACATGCCCAAAATGCCAAGCTCTGGAGGCAGACTTTGCCCATATGACCTGGGCATGCCCCCAGATAGCTATCTTCTGGACCGCCGTTTTTCAAATGGTCTCTGATATGATTGCCACCCCGCTTCCTCCCTCTCCCAAGTTGGCCTTGCTGGGAATAGTCAATACCATAAAATTATGTTACCGAAGATTCGCCGCTATAGCGCTGCTATTAGCGAAAAAGGGAAATTGCTGTGCACTGGGGAGCAAAAACCAGTCCAACAAAAGACATGTGGCTGCGCAACATGTCATACTGTGAAGCACAAACAGAAATCTATGCAACACACCAACCACCAACCTCACGTCCTAAAGATATTTGGCATATTTATCGATGCTACCTGCGGCAGACACAACAACCATCCCCATGCTCCTCCCCAGAACCTCAGCAGATTGACAGGGGACAAGCTCCCCCCGCTCCTATAGACCCTAACACCACTTTGGCACATTAGGGCAGTGTCTGGCCTGCATGTTGACGCGCCATGACATGAATTGTCTGTGAGCTGTGCGAATTCCCATGCTACAATCACCACTGGATGAGGTACACCATTGCCCCATGGGACAATTGTTTTTTTTTTAAATTAAAAATATATATATGAGAGAGACCCCCCTCCTCCTCCCCCCCACATAGGGACCTTTATTTGTGTTTGTTGTTTGATTTGAAATGCACATCAATGTAGACATAAATGAGAAGATATGTAAAGAACACCACAGAAAATGAACATTGTGATGTGTTGTAATGTTTTGTTATTGCAATAACTAAAATCCTTTAATAAAAAAATAAAAAACTTTAACTTTTTAGAGCAGCTGAGATATGTCTTTTCTAGGTTGATTACAAACTTCAAATCAAGGAGAATTGATATGTTGAACTACATGTGATGATGACAAGGCGTAGGATATTCGGCCAAAAAGACCACATAATCCAGACAGATCAACATTTAAACTCTCCGAAATCTCAAAAATACTGTAAAAAGTTTCAATAAGTCAGGGAAGCATAAATGAGCTGAAGCTAGTCCAAAAGGAAGACAATTAGTGCCCTGTCTGCAAAATTGCAGACATTTCCTGTGAAACGGACAAATTGAAACTGAAATACAGGTATCCTTGAAATTTAAGCTGGTCTACCAATCTTTGACCTGAAGAGAGTCCTCCACATGGATAATTGTTTTAACCTGAAGATACTGAAATATATTTGTTTTTTTATAGGTGTGTGTTTCCTTTTGTTCAATAAATTATGGCTTTAAAAAAAAAAATAGTACCAACCCTGATAGATGTATCCCTGTGTCCTATATCTTCTTGGCATTCCCGTAGACCTGTAATGGCCAGCTAGCCTTTTCGTGTTATGGGTATTGCTGATTCTACAATGGATTTGCATGTGAATATAACTGAGATTTCTGGAGTGATGTATTCCATCATCCATGCTACCCAATTCCCTTCTAGTTTGGCCCCACCTATGTATTGACTTTACTAATTAGTTTTCCCTCCTGGTATGTGTCCTATCTACTGCAGTTGTGGTCATTCTGGCAGTGGTAATGATATGGCTAGCATTGGCCATGGCTTTATGCCATTTTATCGAATTAAAGTATCTGACATCAAATGTTGGAGCTCCAGATTTGCAGTTTGAATGGCCGACTCCACTCTCCTTTGTCCCCAGTGTATTTATTAGAGGGGAAATCATTAGGCCCTGTTAGTAATCTCTGCTCCGCTCATGGAGTTTGCAGAACTCAGGCACTCCGTGCTCTGCAGCGGAGAGCAGAGTTCCTGGATTCAGCCTTCCGGACTCGAAACAGAGTTTTTTTTCTGTTCGCGCGCTTAAGATTTGTTCTGCCACTGGCTCATGAGAGATGCGATATTCGCGGGCTGCTGGCAAGAGTGCACAAGACTTCCCACCCGCTCGCACGGCTTCCGGCCTCGACGGCGCCAATGTAGTGTCGCTCGCGATCACAAGCACGCCACTTGGTTTTGTTTTCAAGAAGCAGCTACGTCTAAAATAAGAGGTTTTTGAGTGGATTTTCTTCTCTAATGGACCGTTGGAGTTATTTTTTGTGCGATAATCCTTTTTTAAAAACTTTTTTTGCCAACAAGAAGGAAATGCTTCAGAGACTCCAACTTCCAGTTCCTGTCCAGCAGGCTCCTTCCAGTGCTTTGTCCATCTCATGGTCACTTTTCATTTCACCTGGAAGGATCACTCTCTTTGTCTGCTGCATATATACCATTGGATATTAGGACTTTGCATTTGAGATTTCACAAGTAAGTTAAAAAAACTCTTATATAAGGGTGTTGGTGGGTGGACCCTGCAGTTTCAGTAGGGGCTCAGTTATATTTTTGCATTACATTTTTCTTCTTTTGTAAAGGAACAATGTTGCACATTTCACTACATTTTCTGCATGTTTGTTAAATTTGCAAAGTTTATTTATTTTCCTATGTGGCCTAGTCTGCCAAGGGGCCATCAAGTAAGTAGGCCCAGGACAGTGTGCATGAAACAACTGTTTCTGTGGTATAGGTTGTTTTAAAACATCACTTAGGGCTGGGATGGCATTGTATTAAATTAAAAGATGAGGCGGTTTTTTTTGCATTTCACGTTTTTTGTGTACAAAAAGTGTATATGTGGGGTAATATTTGATGCCTTCGGAGGATGTGTGTTGTTGTAAAATTGTTATAGCTCAGTGAATTTTTGTTTTTGGCATTGCTGGATTAATGGTAGTGTTTTTTTCAGTGTTACCATGCCTCCTTCGTCTGTCCAGTGTGTGTGTGCGTGTGTGTTTGCCACAGTCCACAATTTATTTGTCTTTTTTCTCCACCCCATGTGGCATGGGGCTATTTTGAGGAGTATGTGTCCATAAGCCTGAATGGTATTTCTTTGTTCCCCATGCCTCCTTGCTAGCTTTTGTTATTTGGCCATGGGGTTGGCAGCCATTGTGTGCCTTTGCCACAGGCGTGCAGGTGTTCTTTGTTCCCTATGCCTCCTTGCTCGCTGTTCTTATGTGAGCATGTGGCACTGGCTGGCCTGGCAGCCATTTTGTGCATTCAGTCAGTGTGCCTTTGCCACAGGTTTGCATCTGTTCTTTGTTCCCTGTCCCTACTTGCTTGATGTTATTGTTTCACCATGTGGCACTGTCTGGCAGCCATTTTGTGCACCCAGCCAGTATGTCTTTGCCATAGGCTTGCCTGTGTTCTTTGCCCCCAATACTTCCTTGCTTGCTGCTGTTGTTTGGTCACGTGGCACTGGCTGGCAGCCATTTTGTGTGCCAGCCAGTGTGCCTTTGCCATAGGCTTGCATGTGTTCTTTGTTCCCCATGCCTCCTTGCTTGCTGTTGTTGTTTGACCATGTGGCACTAGCTGGCGCAATTTAGTGCATCCAGCCAGTGTGCTTTTGCCATGGGCTTGCATGTGTTCCTTGTTCCACATGCCTCTTTGCTTCCTGTTGTTGTTTGACCATGTGGCACTGTCTGGCAGCCATTTTGTGCACCCAGCCAGTGTGCCTTTGCCATAGGCTTGCCTGTGTTCTTTGTTCCCCATTCTTCCTTGCTTGCTGCTGTTGTTTGGCCATGTGGCACTGGCTGGCAGCCATTTTGTGTGCCATCCAGTGTGCCTTTGCCATAGGCTTGCATGTGTTCTTTGTTCCCCATGCCTCCTTGCTCGCTGTTGTTGTTTGGGCATATGGCTGGCAACCCGTTTGTGCATCCAGCCAGTGCACTTTTGCCATAGGTTTGCATGTGTTTTTTGTTCCCCATGCCTCTTTGCTTGCTGTTGTTGCTTGGCAATGTGGCTGACAGCCATTATGTGCAGCCAGCCAGTGTGCCTTTGGCCATAGGCTTGCATGTTTTCTTTCTTCCCTATGCCTCCTTGCTTGCTGTTGTTGTTTGACCATGTGGCACTGGCTAGCCTTTCACCCATTTTGTGCTTCCAGCCAGTGAGCCTTTGCCATAGGCTTGCATCTGTTCTTTGTTCCCCAAGCCTCCGTGCTTGCTGTTGTTGTTTGACCATGTGGCATTGGCTGGCAGCCATTTTGTGCATCTAGCCAGTGTGCCTCTGCCATAGTCTTGCATGTGTTCTTTATTCCCCATGCCGTCTTGCTCACTGCTGTTGTTTGGCTATGTGGCTGGCAACCATTTTGTACATCCAGCAGTGTGCATTTGCCATAGGCTTGCATGTGTTCTTTGCTCACCATGCCTCCTTGCTCGCTGTTGCTGTTTTGCCATGTGGCTGGCAGCCATTTTGTGCATCCAGCCAGTGTACCTTTGCCATAGGCTTGCATTTGTTCTTTGTTCCTCATGCCTCCTTGCTTGCTGTTGTTGTTTGACCATGTGGCACTGGCTGGCAGCCATTTTGTGCATCCAGCCAGTGTGCTTTTGCCATAGGCTTGCATGTGTTCTTTGTTCCCCATGCCTCCTTGCTTGCTGTTGTTGTTTGACCAAGTGGCACTGGCTGGCCTGTCAGCCATTTTGTGCATCCAGCCAGTATGCCTTTGCCATAGGCTTGCATGTGTTCTTTGTTCCCTATGCCTCCTTGCTCACTGTTGTTGTTTGGCTATGTGGCTGGCAGCCATTTTACGCATCCAGCCAGGGTGCCATTGCCACAGGCTTGCTTGAATGGATGTGATATCAGTTTAATTATATGTTTGAGAATAACTGTAGTATGTACATTAAGAATATGATTTTAATGAACAGTGCTTATAAATTACACGCATTTTTTTCATTTTGCACCTCCTTGCCTCACAATAGGTTTCTTATCATCCTCCCCTACAAACATTAGTAATTATTGATTGTTTTTTTCTTTTTCTTTTAATTTTGTCTTTTTAATTTTTTTCTTCTTTTTCTTCTGTTTATTTTTAATTTACATTTTTTTAAATGTAAAAATGTTTTGTTTTACATTTTCCATCATCCATCGATCCACCATAGGCGCACAGTCGCACAACAGCATTCATTTTTTTAGGTATAATTCCATTTCCTCCCGGACACCCTGGCTGCGGTGCACTGCAGACACATCAGCATCATTCATGTTTTTGTGATTATTCAATTTCCCCCTGGACCACATTTCCTGCCATAGGCACACACTATCCTCCATTTTTAAAGGATTATTATTTAATTTATCCATGCAGTTCCCTGAGTGCCACAGGTGTCTCCTTTAGAATATATGGGCATAGAGGAAATAGCTCTATCTGCATATTGTGTTATCCTGATGGGAAATTAAATTGTATGGTATGGTGGTGTGGTTTGACTTTAAAGTGGTTTATTTATTATTACCTAAGTAACCAATCACACTAATATTGCCTTTTTCTGTACTAATTAAAACTGCAACAATGGCATGTTTCACTAAATGTTTATCTTGCTTGTTTGCTTTTAGGTGCACAAGAGAAAAAGAAACATTACCTGCAGTGCTGTCAAACACAAGGCCTGTCCAGAGAGTGACGTCAGTCCTCCGATCACTTCTGCTTGTGCAGCTTAGTGCCACTGCCAACTGAGAGCTTTAAGATGGCCCCAAAGAAAATTGCTTCCAAGAAAGGGGTCAATGAGAAGAAGCAGCTTTCCACTAGTGGCATGTAAGCCCAAACCTTTTTCGGACAATGTCGCGTTCCTGCCGCACTGGCCTCCAGGGAGCAAGCTGAGAGCAGCACTCCTGCATCAACAGCACCACCCCAACATAAGCCCAAGTCCATGTCTGTCAGTGAGGCAGCCATGGCAATAATGGCAACACCGACGAGCAGTAACATTGAATTGGATTAGTCCCTTTTACAAAGTAGTACCTAATCGTTTCAGGAAACAGAGAAAAGTGGACAGCAGCTGCAGCCAGTAGCAGAACAGAAGGTCGAGCTTCCTGCAGACAAATCATTGGCTCCCAGACCTCCAGCAAGGAAAAGGAAGGGTACCACTCCACCATCTTCTCCAAGCATCACTTCTGATGATGATAGGGACATGGTCTGGACCCCGCCAGACTAAGGGAGATGCCAGGAAAGGCAAGGGAACAGAAAGGTTCCTGAAAGCCTTAGAGTTATTGAAGGGGATGATCAGGAGGATGACGATTACGAGCTAGTAATTTGTGAAAGGTGAAACAGAGGAGTCTGACATTGCTATTTAACCTGCACTGATGGATGTGGAACAGGTAGCACTGCCAGCTCCCATATTTGCAAAGCACTAACCTCTACCTCAGTAGAAGTATGCGCTGCAGCGAGGCAATCGATGAAGCCCACCTACCTCCAGCTCTTCTTCAGGCATTGGCAGTGGCACAGTAAGAAAGTACTTATCCCCAGTTTGGGACTTTCTTACGATTAGCAAAGATGAGGAGAACATTGCAATATGCACCATTTGCCCCACAAGTGTTCATCGAGGAAAGCCTGGTTTGCATTATGGTACTGGAGGCCAAACAACCCATATGAAAAAACATCCTGCACTCCAGTGGGAGGAGCACCTTAAAATAATTGCTTAATGTGGTTGTGGTGGTGAAGGTGAGGAGAACCGGGGAACATCAGCTACAAGTCTAATCACGGTGGGAGGTGATGATGAGGAAGAAAAGGGTAAAATCCTCATGCAAAGCAGCCCTGTCCCCAGCAATGTGCCAGCATAATCATCCGCCTCAGTGACTTCACAATGGCACAAGAAGACACAGAGTCAGGTGGAGACACCATGGCATACGGTGACTGCCCAACCACGACACACACTGAGGCTACCACCACCTACTTCTCAAAAGTCATCTGCATCAGTGGCCCCTGTATAAAAGAAAATACAGTCTACTATGACAGGCATGTTTAGTCGGGAGGGGCACTCTTACCGCAACCACCCAACAGCACATTTGTACAATGGAAAGCTGGCAAAAATGTTAGCGCTAAACCTCCTCCCTCTGTGGAAGGGGTGGGATTCTTAGAATTTGTGGCAGTCATCTGCCTGAAATGTAAGGTTCCAAGTTGGACCTATTTTGCCAGAGTTGCTGTTCGAGTGCTCCATCACAATGTGCTGCAATCGTTTGGACAAGCTTTGGCCTTGGCCTTGAAGAAAGTTTAAAGAGCGTTCAGTGGCATGCAACAGTAGCTATGTTTGCCATGGAGAACTTACATACAGCTGCAAACATCTTGGATGAATTTAACAGCAAGGTGTCTGAATGGCTGCGACCCAGAGGTCTCAGAATTGGGTTTGTTACCATGGACAATGATAGTAACATAGTCAGGCCACTGCAGATGGCAGCTATTTCACTATTTCAGGGTCCTGTGTTTGGCGCATTGCATCAACCTGGTGGTACAAGACTTTTTAAAAAAAGAAGACATAGTCAGCAACATACTAGCCACCTGCAAAGAATCTGCACTCATTTCAGCCATTCCTTTAAAGCCCGGAAGCAGTTGCAGATTATTCAGAGTGCTAATAAAGTATCAGTTAAAGCACTGATATAGGAGTTGCTGACACATTGGAACTCTACCTATTACATGTTGCAACATCTGTTTGAGCAGTACAAACAGATCAATGACTATGTTATTCAAAGAGGAGGGGATGCAATTGGGAAAGCTATGACTATGGATGTGGACAAATGGGTTCTATTCAAATGCCTGACACAGATGCTACTCCCTTTTGATGTTTTCATGCGGGAAGTTAGCAAGGAGAACAGTACGATGAGCCAAGCTACCTCGTTGTTGCAACTGCTACAAGACCAACTAAATAAGGTGTCTGAAAGGTTCACACTCGCAGGTGTGAACAAAAACACAGAAGTGCATGCCTTGGTTGGGAGCTTACTCTTTTGCTTGGTTTGTAATGGAAGGCTGCAAAATGGCATCCTCCAGTCCAAACTGTACATCTGTGCCACACTACTTGATCCACGGTACAAAAAGAAATTGTGCCCTCTTTCATTCTTTTTTCCAAAGGGGATGTTTCAAAATACAAGAGGTGAATTGTTGAGCAAGCCGGAGACCTGGAAGAAGAATGGCTGGAATTTAGAGTCCCACTCTCTACAGTTCTGGGGTGAGGCTCTCAACTTACAGAGAGGGCAGTCTCGTCTCAAAGCAGACAACACCAACAGCCAAAAGACCGGCAACAACAGCACCAGAAGGATCAGACCCAAACTCTGCATTGGACTGGTATCAAATGGTAGGGCTTACGTCCAGTGCAGGCGATGTCAAAGAAGGTCGAGCAAGTGGCAACACCAATGACCATCCACAGGATGTTCCAGGAGTATCTATATGATCCAAAGTAGGTCTATGTGGATCAAAACCCATTGATGTATTGGTATGGGAAGATCCGCCAATGGCAAGAGCTCCGCTAGACTGGCAATAAAGTATCTGGCTTGTCCTGAAGCCAGTGTGTCTGCTGAGTGTGTGTTCAGTACAAGCTGGTACAGTTGTTGCAGTGAGAAGGACCAGTCTCTTGCCTCAAAACATGGAGAGATTGACCATGATCAAAATGAACCAACATGTTATACCACACAATTGCACAGCTCCTGAAACAGTACAGGAGGAGGAGGATTGGTCAGAATCAAGTGTGCTAGCTGATCAACTTCTGGGTGAATAACCTGAATTTGAGGATAATCTCTACTTCCCGGACTGAGTATGCCAGTGCCACCATAGACATTTTCAATTATTTCTTGTTCAACTTCTTTCTTTGTAAAAAAAAAGTACCAAGTGGAGCATTATGTTTGTGTCAGATTTATGCTGCCATTTGTAGTCACATATATGGTCAGATTGCAGTTGGACCAATTTGCAGTGACGAAACCTCCATAATTTGTTCATGACATTGGAGACAATGCCTGCCTCCATCACATGCCCATCCCTTTTTGTATCACTTAGCAGGGCTGCCCCAGATCATTGATGTACAGGAGTGCCAATACCAAATTCAATATGTTGCCTGTGTCAAAGATACAATTGTGTACCTACTACCTAACCTACCCATGCTTGTATTGGAAGAGGTGAATAAAACTACTGCAACAATGAGTGTGTGATGATTGATTATATATGTGGTGGCAGACAGTGAGGGAGGGTGTTCAACTAATTTGTAAACATGAGTTAGATGATTTCCAATGTTTGGGGCCTGATGGGTGATAATTTTTCATGAAGGTGATTGGCCTTTACAAACTTACTTAGTGGAAATCAACCTGTACGGTCCACTCCTATCCTTCTTTTTTTCATTACCTAGAAAGGATGCCCCAGAAGTTCATTTGATTTATAAGGCTGCCAAATTCCAATCTGTTGCTTGCATCAAAGAGGATATACAATTGTGTACCTACCACCGTGCTTGGATTGGAACAGGTAACTTTTGAACCAATGAGTGATATATTATTGAGTGATGATTGATAATTCATGTGGTGGCAGACAGTGAAGGCGGGTGTTCAACTAATTTGTAAACTTGATTTAGATGATTTGCAATCTTTAGGGCCTAATGGCTGATCATTTTTCCTGAAGGTGATTGGCCGTTTCACATTTAGTGAGATTTACTCGTGGGGTCCACTCCTTTTACGGGTTCTTCAGAGACAAGACCAGTCACTTTAGTGAACAAACAAAAACCTATACAAAATACTGCAATTCTGTTTCTCCACTTGATCTTCAACAGCAGTTCACTACACGTCTATCTTGCTCAGATCGGGACTGGGATGGAGTTACCTGGAGTCAGGAGAAGGAAGGAAGAACTCAGGGAGGGACTATCTCATCAACAGCTAGAAGAAAGAAGTTATCGACTTGAAAAAGAAAGCATAAGTCTGAGGCCTAGTACTTAGCTATGTGGAATGGAGTGAGGTGCACTGATTTGGGAAATGCTGCTCAGTGTGTGTGTTGCACTGGTGGCAAAAGTGAAACACAGAGTCCTCTTGTTTTTTGCTCTGCCTCTGAGGCTTCTTGGTACATTCCTCATGAAGCTTACCTTCATTCTGTCCTTCTCCTTGACTCTACAATGCAGTTTCTATTTTACAATCTGCAGGCCTTCTCGTCTCCTGCAAGAACGAAAGGTGAAAGCTCAGCTCAACACTCCTGCATACCTACCGAACCGGTCCAGACAGGCACCCAAGAGTGATGGACATTCCAGAGGAGAATGCAATACAGTATCATTTTGCTTTTAAAAATCATATTTTTAGAACGGGGTGGGTTCACTCCTCCATAAGTAGATTTTTTTTCAAACCTAGAAGACAGAACATTTAGATATCTGATAACTTGGGTCTCTGGGGCAGAAGGACTATTTGAAATGGATTTAACTGTTCTGTGTCATACTCATTTCGTTGTTTCCTTCTACAAGAGATTGATGATGTGCTGCTCATCGCCCAGATGAATACAATACTTGTGTAGTGTTTGTCTTTGTCACACCTTTCCCCTAATCCCCTTTCCAATCCATTCATCAAACCCCTAAATCTCTTACCCTGGACTGTGTGATTTGTTGAGGTGTGACTTAATTTACACCATAAATGGATCACACACTTGGTGTGGTGGATGTGGTAAAAGCGACACCAACTCACTGCAGGATCTTCTATTACCTAAGCAATAGCCCACACTGTCCCCTTTTACCCACCCACGCATAAAAGTGATCCCTATTTTAGAAACAGAAGAACATCAGTCGTCAGCATCATCATTCAGGCCTTGTGTTGCATAAATGCTTAACCTTGTCCACTCCAGACTTTGAGTCCACTTTTCATGACTCGAGGATTCCACAACTTTAGTTTTAATTAAATACTAGCTCCCCATTGCTCAGAAGAAGTTACTGTTGCTATTTTTTGTTATTTTATCACTATCAGGTATTCTTTGTTGTGTCATATAGTAGACTGGTCTCAATTGTTTATAAAGCTATGATATAAATTGGCCCCCACTAACTCAGTGTTTTATTTCCATTTAGATGCCTGCCGATGGATAATCCTTCCAATTAATCCTACAACTGGAACTCACCTGGGTGGGAGTGGGACCTCGCTTGTGAAGTTGTGATGCCTTCCTTGTTATTGCTTCATTTATATTCAGGCAAGAGAACTATGAAGTGAAGTGAACTTTTTAAGTTTGCAAGCAAGCAACTGCAGATAAGTTGTTTATCCAGGTTGTTGTAGGCAATATACGTCATGGCAGCATCCAACCTAATGGTCAAGGTAGTTACAGAGGGTAATAAGACAAGGGTATATAACTAAGGTGCACAGTCTAAATATCGAGTTTAGAATATCGACCTACAGTAATATCGAGTTCCAAATATCGTAGGGACAGAATATCGAAATCAAGAATATCGACGACCAGAATATCGACCTGAAGGTAAGCAATATTGTTTTTGTTAATATCGGGTCCCGTAGCTGCTTCCTTGACCCTCTCGACGCCGCCCTTGATTCCTCCTTGATCCTTGCTGTGGGCGCTGACAGTTGCTGCTATTTGCCTGGGACAATTCTATAGCAGCAGGACTTCACTTGCTTCTCTCACCCTGTGGAGGACCACAACATCCAGGGTGCAACGCGACCCCGCACAGGTGTACTGGGTCTTGCTGACGAGGGGAGGCACCTGACCACCTACGCGCATAAAGCGCAGCCTCTCCCCCGCAGTGTGGGTCCCGTAGCTGCTTCCTTGACCCTCTCGACGCCGCCCTTGATTCCTCCTTGATCCTTGCTGTGGGCGCTGACAGTTGCTGCTATTTGCCTGGGACAATTCTATAGCAGCAGGACTTCACTGGCTTCTCTCACCCTGTGGAGGACCACAACATCCAGGGTGCAACGCGACCCCGCACAGGTGTACTGGGTCTTGCTGACGAGGGGAGGCACCTGACCACCTACGCGCATAAAGCACAGCCTCTCCCCCCGCAGTGTGGGTCCCGTAGCTGCTTCCTTGACCCTCTCGATGCCGCCCTTGATTCCTCCTTGATCCTTGCTGTGGGCGCTGACAGTTGCTGCTATTTGCCTGGGACAATTCTATAGCAGCAGGACTTCACTTGCTTCTCTCACCCTGTGGAGGACCACAACATCCAGGGTGCAACGCGACCCCGCACAGGTGTACTGGGTCTTGCTGACGAGGGGGAGGCACCTGACCACCTACGCGCATAAAGCGCAGCCTCTCCTCCCGCAGTGTGGGTCCCGTAGCTGCTTCCTTGACCCTCTCGATGCCGCCCTTGATTCCTCCTTGATCCTTGCTGTGGGCGCTGACAGTTGCTGCTATTTGCCTGGCACAATTCTATAGCAGCAGGACTTCACTTGCTTCTCTCACCCTGTGGAGGACCACAGCATCAAGGGTGCAACGCGACCCCGCACAGGTGTACTGGGTCTTGCTGACGAGGGGGAGGCACCTGACCACCTACGCGCATAAAGCGCAGCCTCTACCCCCGCAGCGCGGGACGTGCGCGGGACGTGCCGGGCGAAGCCCGGGCCAAGGGTGGGCCCGTCTGAGACCGTCCGAGACTGATCGAGGCTGGGCCGGGCTATCCCCCTGAAAATTTGTTCTATGTAAGTTGACTTGCTCTTGTGGAAATAGATTTGCTAATCAAGCGCATTGTTGTCTTTGGGTGGGTTTCCCGGTGTTTTGGAAGCTATTAATCATAAGTCCAAACTATTCTAGTATATTGTGGACTTTGTTTATTCCACCCATTTGATCATTATTGTCTACCTGTAATTGGACTCAGGGTACTCCCTTAACCCAAATTGCTATGGGAAAGGACAATGCTCTGCTTACGAAGCCAAACACTAGGCAGAAAACACACGTCCGCCCATCGACACCTAAATCCACAGCAATTGACAAAGTGCTACAGCAAGCAATAGGTGTCGTCTCCAGTGAGATTGAATGCACTGAGAGACGCCTCTCTTTAACACCGATACTACCTAGGCTCTCAGCTATCACTGAGACAGTAGTTTCAAATTCTTTACATCAATCAGACTCTCTGTTCTCCGTAGATACATCGCTTGCACAAGCAAACATAGCTATGGAAACTCCTAGCAAAACATTCATGGGGGGGCAAAAGAAAGGGACCTTATCGAAAACACAAAGACCAAAGGGGAGGGAAACAAGGGAACCAGCTACCCGAGGTGGCGCCTAACCTAACACCAAACGGTAATGCACATTGCGATAGAAGTAATATACCCATGGAGCCACAGACTTGGGCTTTAAACATGGTGGAAGAGCTCAAAATCCATCTCGAGCTGCTCATTAAACATGAGCTCGAATCCGCAATGATTCGCATTAACAAGCTGTCCTCCCTTGTTACGTCCTGGGGTAGTAAAATTGAGGCTATTTGGCTTGCTACTCAACCAACAAATTCCCTGGTCCCTGTTAGAACATCCCAATCTCTACAAAACTCTGAAACCCTACCTGTACTAACTGTGCCACTTCCCCCGAAGGCCAAGTACCAATAGCACCACTTGCACATTTACCAGCTCCTGTGGAGTTCATCCCCCATCCCAATATTATCAGGGCTCTGTTTTATCCCACCATAGGATGACTAATACCACAGCAAAAGCACAAGAAACCAGGGCGGTGACACCTACCCAGGGTTTATTAATGGAGCACCACGCTTCCAAAAACATCAAAGGGAACAAAGAAGGGAATTTTTCCCATTCCAATCGGAGGCAAACTAATTCACTTTTGCCATGCATAGACTTGCCTCCAGCTTCCACTCCATACGCTGTTGTATTAGCAGGCGTACCAGAGTTAGATTCAGGATGTGTGGAGCCTTACCCTGATTTAAAAAATAAAGCCATTTATTGGCTAAATAAAAATAGACCCCTTCCTCATCAGTTACATGGCAAAATGTTATTCGCACATAGGGTTAGCTGGGTGGGGCAGAGACAGAAAGATATTAAGGGAGACTGTGTTGTGATTAATTTTAGAGACAGAAGGGTGGTACAACACACTCTAGAATGGCGCCAGCCTGGGATGAGCTGTGGTATCCAGACACTCCCTCTGGGCTATTTTTACCCCCTAGTCCCTTGTTAGAGAGAATGGGAAATGTGTACAAAAAATGGGAATCAAGACCACACGTAGGAAGTGTATCAAACAGGGGTTGGGGTTCTGAATCTATTCCATCATTTAGTATCCCTGTTAGTAACAGGTTCAGCCCCTTAGAGTTGGTTGATTGACTAATCCCCCCCCAAATATTTGTTTGGTATAGGTACCTACATAGATATGCCACAAAGCCAAGAGAGTCCTGAGCAGTTAAGCTATGATAGACTAGTTCCCAGTGACCACCACATGGGAATAAATCAAGAGATTATCCCAGGGACTAGCACCCAATGTGCACCCCTCAGTATATCTGGAGCCTCCTATCTTAGTACACAGGGCAGGGAGGTGACTCAACAGCAAGTATTGCATCTAGAGAGGGATCCCATGCCCACATTGATAGGAAATGCAGAAAATGCGCTGAATTTTAAGATCATGTCCTGGAATATAGCGGGCCTAATTGCAAAAATGGAGCTCCCGGACTGGGGAGCATTTATAGATTCTAATGAAGTATGCCTTTTTCAGGAAACATGGGCTACAATGGAACTGCATAGGGTGGGATATGTAACCTATTGTATTCCAGCTATCCAGGGGCCTAGGGGGAGACCCTCAGGAGGACTATGCATCTGGGTGGGCATCCATTTAGGATGCACCATTAAGATGATAGATACATCCTCCTCTGACATTTTGTGCATTCGTCTTTCGATTGAAAATTTCCCCAAGCTGGCTATCATTAATATTTACTCTCGCCCTGTGAGGTATGGGCTAATCTCGCAGACTCTTGATTTTCTTTTATCATTTCTTCCCACTTTACCTGTGTCTACAAAAGTGATAATCGGAGGTGATTTTAACTGCCATTTTGAGCCCCTCAATGGTATTGTTACCAATATTTCTAGCAAGGAAGACTCCGTCTGGTTAATTCCAGAATGTAATACCTATGCGATAAGAGGATGGAGCCCTCTTGTCCTCCAAATGAACACCCTCACACTTAGTCACTCGCTTAGGGCATGCAATGGTCGTTTTCCCTCTGACAGCCCAGGTAATTACACATTTGAAAAACTGGGACAGGCCTCCATAATCGATTATATTTTAGTCGATGTTGAAATATGGCATAGAATTTTGAATTTTACAGTCCATCTTAGATGCGAGAGTGACCACAATCCACTGGTCTTAACCCTAGACCACCTCCAGAATAAAGAGATCCAAGGCACGTTACAACAATCCCCTCGAATTTAACAGCAATTGAGGGGGGCAGAAGAGTACGTTGGGCAACACTAGCACAAACACCAGAAAAAATGGCTACTATGTATGACCAAATCATCCCCTTCCTAGTAATTGCATTTACAGCTTCCCAAAATAGTGACGCACCAGAATCCCTACGGGCGATAGGCAAGAATCATCAAGATCTGGTTTTAAATTTGGCTGAGTTTTTTTATAATGGTAGGAGTCTCGCCAGTTTTGATTTAAAACCTAAAAATCCCTGGTATACCAAGGTGTGCAGGGCAGCCAAACGTGCCCTGTTAACAATGATCAGGGAAGGTGATAGTTCTGGTATTAAAGTATCCAGAGCGCACTACAAAAATACTCTTGCTGTAGTGAAAGCAGAATGGGAGACAGATAGATGGGATGCGATAAAGCAAGCATTAGAAGCCAGGGACATGAGAACTTTTGGAACTTAGTTAAAATGGGAAAACCTGAAGGTAATTCGGCCATTCAACCAAATTTGGGGGCTGAAGTCTGGAGATCCTATTTTAAAGCTTTATATGCTAAGCCCTTAGCTAGAGACAAGGATGGTAGGGCCTCAAACTCTGATGAAACTGTCGCTAATCAGAACTGTTTACCACTGTGCACATTGGCAGAGGTATCTCTGGCACTAACTAAACTGTTACCAAACAAGGCCCCAGGGTTGGATAGGATCCCTGGAGATCTTTTTAGGAATGAACAAGCAGTATGGGCCCCCTACTTGCAGATTTTATTTAATGCTATCCTTTGTGGTATGGCACTTCCTCCGACATGGGCTGGGGCCGAAATTATTCCTATTTATAAAAAGGTTCCCCGTTAAATCCAGCAAACTACCGGCCAATAAGCCTTATTGATGTCACCCAAAAGATATTCGCCTGTGTTCTTTTGGGTCGACTGCAATCATGGATGGATGAGATGACAGTTTTAACTCCATTACAAGCTGGTTTTAGGTCTAAAAGTCAACTATAGACCAGCTATTTAGGTTGCAGTTGATCCATTGGAAAACGGTTATCTTGGAGGGTGGCAGCCTCTACTTAACCTTCGTGGACCTTAAGTCCGCGTTTGATATGGTTCGGCGCGATCAGTTATGGGCCCTTCTTTTAGATATGGGTGCCCCAGTATATCTTTGTCATCTTTTGAAGCACCTCCATGAAGGCACCTATGCAAGGATAAGGTACGGTAGGAACGGGCAACTGTCAGCTCCATTTCCGGTCGAGAAGGGGTGAGACAGGGGTGTGTCTTGGCACCGACTCTGTTCTCCCTCTTCCTAAAATGGTTTAATTGAAACCCTACTTTTAGTTAAAGACATAGATTCCCCAAGGTTAGCGAACCGTAAAATGCCAGCCCTAATGTTTGCAGACAACACGCTGCTTTTATCCAAGTCACCTATGGGTATGCAGCGGGTAGTGGAAGAATTCAGTCTATTCTGTAAGAGAAGAGACCTGGAGATAAATCTCCAGAAGACTTAGGGGCCGATTCCGATCTCGGCCGGTAGGGCTCCGAATCGGATTCGGCTTAACCGGATCCGATTCGGAGCCCTATTTCCCGAACGATTCGTACGCGCGTCCGGGTGAGCGAGTACGATGCGAAATCGCCGACCGACTCGTCCAGGCGTCCCGACCGCTCCGACCGACTCGTTCCCTGGTCTAACCGCACCGACCGACTCGCTCGGACTCGACTCGCACCGCGCAATGGAGACGTTCCCCGGCCGGGTAAGTACGATGCGCGCCGCGAGCAGTCCGACCGACACGTGCCGTCCAGCTCGAAAGAGCAGTCGGAGCCGTACTTCGGGGGTCCGTGTCAGACCCCCCTGCACGCGTAGCCGCGCGAGTCGCACACAGAGGGGACCCATGGGTCCCCCCTACCTGTGCGTGTACGGCGCGAGTCGCTTTGCCGCGTACACGC